>JAJDFG010000128.1:697500-700000 GCA_021039105.1 Scomber colias
GGAAGGAAGGAAAGAAAGGAAGGAAGGAAGGAAGGAAGGGAGGGAGGGAGGGAGGGACTGAATTCAGACTGAACTCCGCAGCAAGACATCATGGAGGTTACGCCCAGTTCAATATAATCAATATATTAAAAAAAGATCAATAAGAGAGTCAAGGAAGGAAAGAAGGAAGGAAGGGAGGAAAGGGGGAAGGAAAGGAGGGAGGAAGAATGGAAGGGAGGAGGAAAGGAGGAAGGAAGTATGGATGGAAGGGAGGAAGAGGGAAGGAAGTATGGATGGAAGGATGGAAGGGAGGAAGATGGAAGGAAAGAGGGAAAGAGGGAAGGAAGGAAGGAAGGAAAGGAGGGAGGAAGGAAGGAAGGAAGGAAGGAAGGAAGAAGGAAAGGAGGGAGGAAGGAAGGAAGGAAAGAAAGGAAGGAAGGAAGGAAGGAAGGGAGGGAGGGAGGGAGGGAGGGACTGAATTCAGACTGAACTCCGCAGCAAGACATCATGGAGGTTACGACCAGTTCAATATAATCAATATATTAAAAAAAGATCAATAAGAGAGATTTGAAACGACATTTGACCCATTTTATACCAAAAGACTGAATGCTCCTGAACATGTCAAATGGTGTAACCACAAAATGTCAAATGGTGTAACCCAGGGAGTCAAACATGTGGCTTGTGGACTAGAACTGGCCCGCCAAAGGGTCCAATCCGGCCCACTTTCCTTCTTTCCTTCCTTCCTTCCATCTGTCCTTCCTTCTTTCCTTCCTTCCTTCCTTCCCTACATCTTTCGTTCCTGTCTTCTTTTCCTTCTTTCCTTCCATCTGTCCTTCCTTACTTCCTTCCTTCCATATTTCCGTCCGTCCTTCCTTCATTTTTTACCAAAAGACTGAATGCTGATGAAAATGTCAAATGGTGTAACCACAAAAGAATGATAGATATTATATATTTTATCACCTACAGTGTATTTAAGTGGACTTATACTGTTTAACTGATGTCATGGTTATAATAAAACTCAACAATCATAATATAACTTATAATATTTATTAACATAGCCGTTTATTGTGTTTCTAGAACAAATGTTTTGCTTCATATTAGTTTTAAAGGAACAAACCCAGAGAACATATGGTGAGTTTATTATAGAAATGAGAAGCTGAGCATCACAAAGCTGTTTTATATAAAGTAAAGTATTTCTAACCTGACCCAGATCAGTAAATCCATCAAACCTGAAACCATCTGCTACCAAGACTCACATATAAATATGATTGTTTTAATAAAGTTTTCTTATTAAATCAGAAAGAAAACATATTTATTATTAATGTTGCTTGAAGTGTTTTCTAATGTGGGACACTAGTTTATATTGATTTATTATTTATTATAAATGTCTCATTACAGGCAGAAACTATTATAATAAATAAATAAATAAATATAACATTGTGTTTAAAAGATCAGCTTTGACTTGTAGTGTGTAAAACATTACATTTAATAATCAATGACGTTTATAGATTCATATTAAAAGGCACTGAATTAATATGACGTGTAACATTTGATTTCAGAATAAAAGCTTCATAAGCTTAATAAACATATTTATATTTTTAACTTTCATAGATTTAAATATTTAAATATTCATCAATCACATAACAATAAATGACTTTACAACATTTTAACGTCCAACATGACACTGATCCTTCATATATGTAAAACTGTAACCATGGAAACGTTTATAATATTATATTATAATGTATTAAGCTGTTATGTATTATATTATGTTGATATAATTTGTGGATACTTCCTGTTTGGCTTTTATTTGATTATTAATATTAATATTGTTGTTGTTGTTTTTAACCCCCCTCCCCCCCAACCCCCACCCCCACTCCCCCCTCGTGAGGCTCCTCCGGTTTGTAACGCACGTGCCTGTCTGTCTGTCTGATGACGACATAATTAAAAAAAAATTGAATTAAAAAAAAATGAGTCTGTGGTCACGTGACTCACCCGAAGTCCGCGTCCTCGGACTTGAAGAAGAATTTGAGGTTCTGTTTGTTCAGCGCGAGCTTAAAGTCCAGCAGGGTGACGCGCTGCGCGGGCACGCCGACCCGGATCAGGTAGGGGGTCTCCTGGTCCTCCAGGTAGTAGATGACCCGGGTCTCCTCAGACATGATGGAGGGATGGAGAGGAGACACCTGTCCTCTGGCTCACCTGGGCGCGTGCCTGTCCACCTGTCTGTCCTCTGGCTCGCCTGGGCGCGTGCCTGTCCACCTGTCTCACGCGCCGGCCCAGCTGTGTGTGCGTGTGTCTGATGCGGGTCCAGATGTGTCGGTCCAGCTGTGTGATGCTCCTCAGTCTCCTCCGGACGCGACACCGTCACACCTCTACAAAATAAGATGCACCACCTCCTGTTTGGCCTCCCTTCAAAATAAGAGCGGATTTATAGTAGCGGAAATAAAAATGCTCAGATGGATAGATAGAGAGAGAGAGAGAGAGAGAGAGAGAGAGATAGAGAGAGAGAGAAAGAGAGAGA
>JAJDFG010000128.1:705000-940000 GCA_021039105.1 Scomber colias
ATCATACTGCATTGAAGAAGGCTTTAAACTAGCGATTGAGACCATAAACACATTTTGAAAACGTTTACTGAGGTTAGAAATCAAGTGAGAAGTTGGTGAATTCTCCATTGACTTGTATAGAGAAGGTCGCCCCCTGGTGGCCTTTTGATAGAATGCAGCTCTAAGTTACTTCCTGGTTGGCCTCATTTCAGAGGACAGGAACTCCCCGCCTGTGCAAACACGTTACATACAACGTGTTTGTGCTGCTCGACAGGATCGAGATGGTTGTTAGCCTTTGTTAGCTAACAATAAAGGCTAACGTTAGCCTTTGTGTGTTTGTGTGTGTGTGTGTGTGTGTGTGTGTACTAACCCTCAGGAAACAGTCGAAGCGTCTCACGTCTCCACAGAGTTCAGAGAGATACGACACGAAGCAGAAACCTTTCTCATAGGTGAAGAGATTCATCAGAGTGCTGGGGTTCACACCTGTGGGGGGGGGGGGGGGGCAGAGGTTACAGCTGTGTGTGTGTGTGTGTGTATGTGAGTGTGTGTGAGTGTGTGTATATGTGTGTGTGTGAGTGTGTGTGTGTGTGTGTGAGTGTGTGTGTGTCTCACCTGGCTCAAACTTGACCTGCAGTTTGCTAACAGGGTTGTTGTCTCCTAGGAGACGCAGCTGTCTGTGGAGAGCGTCCAATCGGACGACAGTTTCCAGACATGTGAACGCCTCACCTGAAGAGCAGATCATGTCTCAGTGTCATTACTGATGTTCAACATGTTTGAAACATGATCACAGAATCATCTCAGCCTGCTTCAGGATCAGGATCAGTGTGAGTCTGGATCAGGTCAGTCTGACAGCAAACATCTGAAAAACTGGATTTACTTTTCTGCAGTTTTCACACTTTGTAAAGTTTCCAGCGGGCCTGTTTGGACCCTCTGGTGGCCCGTTCTGGCCCGCGGGCCATATGTTTGACACCCCTGGTTTAAAGTCATACTGTGTATCTTAAAGTACTGACTGTAAAGTTGATGGTACTACATGCCTCAGTAGGAATAGTACAAGTATTAGTACCATAAGCCTCCATGGTAATACTGCACCGGGCGCAGTAGTAGTACTAGTAGTATTATATGCAGTACTAGTAGTATTATATATAGTATTATATGCAGTACTAGTAGTATATATGTAGTATTATATGCAGTACTAGTACCATAGGCCTCAGTAGTGATCCTCCTCTGAGCGTAGGTGGCCAGCCCCTCGCTGAGCCACATCTCCTCCCAGGTTGCGTTGGTGACGGCGTTCCCGAACCAGCCGTGAGCGATCTCGTGGATGACGTCGATGAGGAGGAACTCGCTGCTCTCCAGGATGGAGGCGATGATGAAGGTGAGGCACGGGTTCTCCATGGCGACGATGGGGAAGGAGGGGGGCAGGAACACGATGTCGCACCTGAGGATCAATCAGCTGATCGGCGTTATTCTGACTTTGATGTGTTTTATCGACCGTGTCATGTGACGTGCGTGCTGAGCTCACCTGCCCCACAGGTACGCCCCGAACAGTTGCTCGGCAACGGCCAACCAGCGCTCCACGCTGCCGCCCAGCTTCTTCACGGCACACGCTAGCAGGCACGGCTCGGCCCACACACGGCTCCTAAAAGCACACGTACAGAGGATCAGAGGCGCCGACACCTTGAACTACTAAATGTTACAAGAAGAAGAAAAACCCCAATGTAAAGATTCACTGAAAAATAACTGTGTGGAAAAATTACTAAACATTTAAACTAAACTGTAAAAATAAATATAAAATATAAAAGTAAATATAAATAATAAAAAATAATTAAATAATAAAAAATAAGTAGTAGTATTAGGCAGTTAAAGACTTGTTGCATCTATAAAATAATACTCAGGCATTAGTGATCAATACTCAGATATCAGTGATCAATACTCAGATATCAGTGATCAATACTCAGGCATCAGTGATCAATACTCAGGTATCAGTGATCAATACTCAGATATCAGTGATCAATACTCAGATATCAGTGATCAATACTCAGGTATCAGTGATCAATACTCAGATATCAGTGATCAATAATCAGGTATCAGTGATCAATACTCAGGTATCAGTGATCAATAATCAGGTATCAGTGATCAATAATCAGGTATCAGTGATCAATAGTGGTGTTCTGACCGCGGGCCGACGTCGACGTGCTGCAGTTCTCCGGCTACTAGAGCCACCAGGTAGGAAGGAACCGGGAACTCCATGGAGAACTGGAACACTCGGTCCTGCTTAGAGTACGAGCTCCGGGAGGCGCTCATCAGCACCGTCACTCCCTCTGGGACCTGGAGGGGGGGTCAGAGGTCAGAGGTCAGGGGTCAGAGGTTAGGGGGGAGAGGGGTCAGAGGTCAGATTTATGACATACAGTTCTTCCTGTTCTTTAGACATCATGGAGACCAAACAGTACAAAGTTCCAATCTAAAGCAGCAGTGGAGAGACCTGTGACCCTGCTTAGTATTCATCTTCTTTGATACAATGAGTCAGGGGTCAGGGGTCAGAGGTCAGGGGTCAGAGGTCAGGACTCACCCAGACCGTGGCAGTGTAGGGTTAGGGTCAGGGGTCAGGGGTCAGGACTCACCCGGTCCGTGGTGACTAAAAAGTGACTTTGGGCTTGTTTCTCTGTAAAGTCTCAGGTTTGGGTTTCGTTGGACTTGTTTCTAAAGTGTAGTTGCTTATAATAAACTGTCAATCAGATATTTTCTATGTTATTTAAACGTTGCCCGTTCCCTTTGTCCCGCCCCTTTCCCCATACACACCCGCATCCTGCTTCTCATTGGCTCTGACCCAGATGGCAACGAGTACGAGCCAATCAGAGGCAGAGCAGGGCAAACTGGTTTTTATCCGGGTGGAAAACGTCACTGATGGTGGACTCTAATGTACTCGGTCCATCAGTCTAGATTTGATATCCCAAAAAATAAACTAACTGTTTACCATGAATACAGTTTACTAATCTGTCCCCATGGATCGTTAAACTGTGTACACGTTTATTGTTCCTCGGGGGGCTCCGTAGTCTCGTGAGATCTGGCAACACTGGTGGCGGTGTGGGGTCAGGGGCAGGCGGGGAGTTCCGGTCCTCCGAAATGAGGCCAACCAGGAAGTAAGTTAGAGCTGCATTCTATCAAAAGGCCACCAGGGGGCGACCGTCTCTATACAAGTCAATGGAGAATTCACCAACTTCTCACTTGATTTCTAACCCCAGCATGCACCTGAAATTTTCAAGATGGCGCTGCCTAGATTAGAAACTATTGGCTTCCGAGCAGCAGTCCACAAACCAATGGGTGACGTCACGGATGTTACGTCTGTTTCTTTTATACAGTCTATGGTCAGGGGTCAGGACTCACCCGGACCGTGGCGGTGTAGGTGCTCTTGACGGCGGGCGAGTCGAAGCAGGGGAAGAAGGAACGATTACACACCGAGTGACCCTGAGTGAAGACCAGAGGACGAGACTGTCCACAGGTCAGCTCCGAGTCCAGCCACCAGATCTGTGGAGGAGCCTTCATCATCATCATCATCACCTTCATCATCATCATCATCACCATCACCACCTTCATCATTATCATCTTCCCTCAGCTTTATGTTCCCACAACCCAATGTTCCCTCAGTTTCTACAGCAGGAAGCTGAGAGGGAACATGTGTGTGTGTGTGTGTGTGTGTGTGTGTGTGTGTGTGGTCTCACAGCTGGTCCGTCTGTAGTGGTGTAGCGGACTGTGATGTGGATCAGTCTGCCGATCTTCAGCGTCGTCGGCAGGCTGATGTTCAGAGAGGAGCCGTAGTCCGTGAAGGGGTCCACCCGGTACGTGAGGGACAGGGGCTCGTCCTGCGGGGCCCCGGGGCCCTTACAGTCTATGGAGTGTATGAGCAGGGACGGGTGGGAGTCCAGCACCAGGGTCTGGACCCCCGGCTGGACCGGCACCAGGTCCAGGACCAGCCAGCCGGTCATCTCCTTCACGGCGAAGTTGAGCCGCAGGTCCAGGTGCAGGTGCCGCAGCTGGAAGCACCGAAAGTTAGAGGCCGAGGCCACGTCCACCAGGGGGCATCGCGGGGCCCCGGGGCCCAACGAGGGCCGGCCCGAGTCCCCCCCGCAGCGCCCCCCAGAGGCAGGGAGGGGTTTACGGCAGCAGCACAGCGAGGTGGGGGTCTGCTGGAGCTCCGCCATCATGAGCTGAGCAGGTCTAACATCTAACACACTTTAACCCCATTCAACCAAAAACCTCTAGACCTAACCCTAAACCTGCAATAAATAGAGATAAGGACACTTTGAGCTGTTCCACACCAAACTCACTGAACCCAGAAACCCAGACTACATTTAAACCAAACTGTAAAACCAACTTTAACTCAAAAACCTTTAAATAAACCGGAAACCAACACTAGAGCCCAAAGAACTGAGACTAAACTGCATTTAAAGCTCAGGACTGAAACCTAAACCACAAACACTGACCTCAGACCAGAGAGTGTGTGTGTGTGTGTGTGTGTGTGTGTGTGTGTGTGTGTGTGTGTGTGTGTGTGTGTGTGTGTGAGGTCAGACTACATTCATAACAGCAGCTGATCTGAGTGGAAACTAAACTAAACACCGAGAAACAAACTAGCACCGAGCGGCGGAGTCTGACCGTCCGCACCGAACATCCGGATCCGAGTTACGAGCCTCCTGAAGCGGATACACTCTGCGTCTAGAGCCGGTTAGCTGCTGCTGCTGCTGCTGCTGCTCCGCAAATTAGCACCATTAGCTCAAAGGGAGTTAAACCAAACTGGGATTAAAAAACAGGCACTTTAAGAGGCGGCGGTAATGTCTGAGCTAGAGGTCAAAAAACAGCCTCGACGTTCAGTAACAAGCTGCTAAACTCATGTTAAAGCTGCTGATTAGCTCCGCACGTTCATTTGCATCAGCAGTGTTTCTCCTGCTTTTATGTAAAATCCATCAGAGAACCGGAGCAGACACCGGCTCCTCCTGTCAACTCTGCCCGGCTTCCCTGCACCGCGACCCGGCTGCGGAACCCAGACGGTGCCGGTGTGCGCGGTTCTAAAGTCGGCCGGAGGAGAAGGAGCGAGGTGTCGGTGAGAGGAGGAGCAGAGGAGGTGCAGGAGGAGGAGGACAGGAGGAGGAGGAGACAAGGGGACACAGACAGAGCAGAGAGAGGACACACAGGACAGGAGGATCCACTCCGGACACAAACAGGAAGTCACTACAGCAAGGGAAAGTTAGTGCAGGCCGGAGGGGGGCGCTGTGGAGCCAATTACAGGCAGCAGCAGGTCAGAGGTCACTGATCAATCAATCAATCAATCAATCATCAATCATCAAACATCAATCATCAATCAATCATCAGTCAGACTGTATCTATAGAGCAGCTTTCATACAGACTAGACTAGTTATTTGATACCAGCTGATCAAATACCAACACACATACTCTCATACACACACACACACACACACACACACTTGATGAACAGCTTACCTGAACATTATTTATTATTTAAAACTTTATTTATTCCCTTTCATGCAGATTTTTGGTGCTGCAAACGACATTTAGTTGTGTTGATAATATGCAATGATAATAAATATCTATCATCTATCATATTATATGTTAAAGAAAAGCAAATAATTCAGTTTGTAACAGGTGACATAAAATATGAAATGAATTAATGTTAATATTCAAACAGCACTGTAAAAGCTGCTCATAGTGTGTGTGTGTGTGTGTGTGTGTGTGTGTGTGTGTGTGTGTGTAACATGAACAGGCCCATCAGTCTTAATCCTCAGATTGTAGATCTCTGAGTGATCAGGCATTAAATATGACAATCTAACCACACTGTAACCATGGCAACCAAAAGACACCATGGCAACCAAAAGAAACCACGGCAACCAAAAGACAACAGACTGATGGACAGCTGAGGTTCAGACAGACGATCTTCATCCAACAACATAAAAGATTAAATGAAAGAAGAACTTTAACATTAAAGTTCAAGGGCTTGTTAATGTTCTGAAAAACAAAAAATACTGCAAAGAAATATAAAATACTACAAAGAAAGACTAAAATACTGCAAAGAAAGATAAAATACTGCAAAGAAAGATAAAAATACTACAAAGAAAGACTAAAATACTGCAAAGAAAGATAAAATACTGCAAAGAAAGATAAAAATACTACAAAGAAAGATAAAATACTGCAAAGAAAGATAAAATACTGCAAAGAAAGATAAAATACTACAAAGAAAGATAAAATACTGCAAAGAAAGACAAAAATACTACAAAGAAAGATAAAATACTACAAAGATAGATAAAATACTGCAAAGAAAGATAAAATACTGCAAAGAAAGAGAAAAATACTGCAAAGAAAGAGAAAAATACTGCAAAGAAAGAGAAAAATACTGCAAAGAAAGATAAGAGGTAACTCTGTCCAGGCCTGTGTCTCAGTGGGTTTAAAGCCCCCTGCTGGTTGATCTGTGAACTGCATGTAGCTCATATATCAGTCTCAGTCTGTTTCTGTCATCTAGTCAAAAATCAAACACACAGTTCATCTTAAAATAATTTTATTGACAATGATTCAGAAAGGACCCCCCCCCAGACACCCTACCCCCCCCCCCCCCTCCAACCCTACCCCCAACCTACCCCCCCCCCCCCCCCCTCCTATAACAAGGCAGTGATGTCATGCTGTAAGGCTGTTATTGTTATTATTAGTATTATAATGAGACTGCTCCACCTGTCAGCTGAGCGAGCCTCATTCAGGTGTTGATTCATTTATTTGAGCTGTAGTATTTACAGAGTTACAGCAGAAACTATAAAATACACAAAAATACACAAAAATACATAAAAATACACAAAAAAAACATAAAAACAAAAACTAACTGCAAACACACGAAGAAGAAATGATAAAGAATAAACAATAAAACTGATGATAAGTTATGTTTTTATTCACGTTTCAGTTGATTTATGTTGGTTTTTATTGTTTCTGAAGCTGCTGGTTATTATTTATTAATCCAGCGTTAAAATAAAATACACAAAATATATAACGAACCAAAAACCAACTGATGTAAAAACGCTGGTCTGTGATGTTTGGGACTGAGTCGGTTCGTTAAATACATTTTAAAGGAAACATAATTTATTAATGAGTAAATATATATATATATATATATATGACGTAACAGTTGGTTTAACGTGTTTCGCCTCCTTCGTCCTCACAGATTAACGCTACGACTCACTGAGATGTAATTCAGCCCTCGACCACTAGGGGGCAGCGTCACAAGTAAAATATGAATATTAAATTTCCGATCAGCTGCTGATAAATCAAACTTCTCCTCAATCACAGATTCGCTCAATTAAAACTAGCAGCTACGTAACTATTCTGAGTCGTGACTAAATATCTACAGCTACTAGCTAAGCTAACGTTAGCGTAGACTGAAATCTAACCTGACACTTTACATTTCACATTAAAAAACACTTAATTACCTTAAATGACTAAAACTTATAACGTTAAACTAAACGATCGGATAACGTCTGTTAGCTTAGCATAAGCTGACGCTAACCTGCGTTAATATTATTAAATCTAAAAACACAAATTACTGCAGAAATCAAAGAGTCACAGCTACATTCACACTTCCTGTTTACATGTGACTGAAGTCTAACTGGAGAAAAGGTTCATATTCAGCTTTCAGTGATTATCTGTTTATTTAAGTTGACGTTAAACTAACGAGAGATGAACGACTCGCCTGTTACTCCCGATGTGTGATGTGTCTCTAATGAAATACTCAGTTAGCATCAGTACCATCTTTAATGTTACTTAGATTAATCTCATCTTTATTTAAATGATACTCGGCTCAGATACTCCAGCAGTAAAACATCGATACAGCAGAGTATCACGGATTAAATCAATAGACGCCAAATATGGATATTTTATCATAACTGCTGTTTCAGTCCACTAGATGGCGCCAGAGGTGACAGTCAGCAGGAGGAAGGTTTAATAAAAGGAAATGAATTGTAATATATTCAAAATCACAATAATATGGTTTCATGGAGCTGGAAATGTGAATATGAGTTAATAAAGTCTAAATATCAGAACCGAGTCCAATCTGTCCTTCCTTCCTTCCTTCCTTTCTTCCTTCCATCTGTCCTTCCTCCCTTTCGTCCTTCCATCTGTCCTCCCTCCCTTTCTTCCTTCCATCTGTCCTTCCTCCCTTTCGTCCTTCCATCTGTCCTCCCTCCCTTTCTTCCTTCCATCTGTCCTTCCTCCCTTTCTTCCTTCCATCTGTCCTTCCTCCCTTTCTTCCTTCCATCTGTCCTTCCTTCCTTTCTTCCTTCCATCCGTCCTTCCTTCCTTTCTTCCTTCCATCTGTCCTTCCTCCCTTTCTTCCTTCCATCTGTCCTTACTCCCTTCCTTCCTCCCTTTCTTCCCTCCATCTTGTGAATGGTTGTGCTGTATGATGCTCTAAACGTTGCAGCCTGGTTGAGTTAATAACTGAGAACACGAACGAGTGAAGTGAAACTAAAACAGTTCAGACTTCAACAAACAGTCTGAAGATTCTGTAAAATGTGTTTTAGTAGAAGAATAAAATCGTCCCGAGCACACGGTGCCGGAGCTGCTCACATCAGTCAGCTGACAGGAAGTTAGGTCACATCAGTCAGCTGACAGGAAGTGAGGTCATGTTACAAAAAACAGCAACAGACTTTCATATCAGAGCAGAGGTTTAAATGTCAGCACCTCTTCATCATCATCATCATCATCTTCATCTTCATCCTCGGACTGAGATCTTGTTCCCCGCGGCAACCATCATGGAGCGCAGTCGCGAGTTCTCATTGGCCAGCAGCCGGGACGGTGTGTCGAACTCCACCACCTGACCAATCACACGGCAGGAAACAAACACTTGTTAACCCTCCTGTTGTCCTCAGGTCAAGGAATTATTAAAAACTTATGTTGAGAAGAAATGTGTGTTTTCAGTCATTTAGATGAATAATTTTGGTCTTTTGTGTCTTTATGTAGATGATATAATACTGAATCTATACTGGATGTATCTGTTTTCATTCTCTTCATTTCATGGAGATAAAAACTCAGTATTTTACTAAAATCATGGTATAGTATAATATATATATAATAAAATAGTTGACAATAAAAGACATAAATCTGATTAGATTAAAAAGCCCCCTGCTGGTAGATCTGTGTCCTGCAGGTAGAGCTCATAAATCACTGTTTTAATATAAAAGATACAAATGAAATCATATCCTGCTGATGAAATAAACTCCTAACTTTCACCCTGACCCCTGACCCCTGGTGACCTGTGACACGTTCAGGTGCTGCGCTGTGATTGGCTGACCTGGCCCTGGTTGAGCACCATGATGCGGTCCGATGCGAGCAGCGTGTGCAGCCGGTGAGCGATGGTCAGCGTGGTGCAGTCCTGGAACGAGCTGCGGATCGTCTCCTGGATCAGAGCGTCCGTCTCCGCGTCCATGGAAGCCGTGGCCTCGTCCAGGATCAGCACCTGAGACACCAACCGGCCAATCAGACGACAGGCGGGGGGCGAGGGGGCAGGGCTAAAGGGTTTGATGTTTGATGTTTGTCTCTCACCTTGCAGCGTCTCAGCAGCGCTCGGGCCACACACAGCAGCTGTCTCTCTCCTACTGAGAAGTTCTCACCGTTCTCTACTACCTCCGACTCCAACTTCAGGGGCAGCTGGGACACCTGAGGGGGACGGGGACAGGTGGACAGAGAGACAGAGAGACAGGAGGACAGAGAGACAGGTGGACAGGTGGATACATGGATAGGAGGACAGGTGATAGGTGGACAGGAGGACAGGTGGACAGGGACAGGTGGATAGGGGGACAGAAGGACAGGTGGACAGGACAGAAGGACAGGTGGACAGGAGGACAGGTGGACAGATGGACAGGAGGACAGGTGGACAGGTGATAGGAGGACAGGTGGATAGGAGGACAGGTGGACAGGAGGACAGACGAATAGGAGGACAGAGAGACAGGGACAGGTGGACAGGTGATAGGAGGACAGGTGGACAGATTGACAGAGAGACAGGAGGACCGAGAGACAGGAGGACAGGTGGATAGAGAGACAGGTGATAGGTGGACAGGTGATAGGTGGACAGGAGGACAGGAGGACAGGAAGATAAAAAGGTTTAGTGCTTTTCAACATAAAGTTCCTCTGCTATAAACAGTGATTGAGAGATAACACTCACACACTCCTTCATGTGACTCCTCTGCAGAGCGTCCCAGATCTGCTCCTCTGTGTGCTGCTGGAACGGGTCCAAATTAAACCTGCACACCAAGACATGCATTAAACAGGAAGTCACATGACCAAACTCTTCAAAATAAAGGCAAGGCAGTTTTATTTATATAGTGCATTTCATACACAATGGCAACTCAATGTGCTTTACATAAAACAGAAAAACATGTAAAAGGACCAAACTCTTCAAAATAAAGGACCAAGCTCTTCAAAGTAAAGGTCTACCTGAGCGTGCCGCTGAACAGCACCGGGTCTTGAGGGATGATTGACAGTTTGCTGCGCAGGTCGGCCAATCCCACGTCGCTGATGTCGACGCCGTCGATGAGAACGGAGCCTCCGCATCGCTCCACCAGACGCAGCAGCAACACACCTACTGACGACTTCCCTGCACACACACACACACACACGCACACGCACACGCACACGCACACGCACACACACACACAGAAAAACAGCTTCAGATCACATTGGCATGTTTATTTTTACTGCATTGGAATAGCCAACGTTTTATTTTGAAAATCTGAAGTTTGCTCGCTCCGTATCAGTGGACTACGTTTACCATACATTCTGTAATACGGGTGCACTCTGTAACACACATACACACACACTCAAGCCCAATTTCCACTGAGTCCGGCAGCAGCGCGTTACAGCTGCGCCGCGGTCACCGGAGCTGATCGGTACCACGGTAACCAATGAGAGTGTTTCCACCGGGAACGTTTCAGCAGCGTGTCAGCAACGTCTCAGCAGCGGCTCCCGCGCCGCAGCGCTATCAATAGGTAGCATTTCTATTTTTGACGGAGCCGTTGCCAACTCGCGACAAGTTCAACAGAGCAGATTGCACCAGACAGGAAGTCCGACACTGAATCGGCATAATAAAACTTCCGTTTTTCAAAATAAAACAACCCGTGCAGCCTCCCGA
The DNA here is from genome assembly GCA_021039105.1 of Scomber colias. Taxonomy (NCBI): domain Eukaryota; kingdom Metazoa; phylum Chordata; class Actinopteri; order Scombriformes; family Scombridae; genus Scomber; species Scomber colias. Next base: position 716,150 of record JAJDFG010000128.1, read on the forward strand.
TCGTATTTCAGCAACAAACATGAATAAAACAGATAAAGACTCCATCTAGCTACGTAGCTACTGACACATGACATCAGCACAAACATCTAAGAAAATTACCAAAATTTTGGTTGATTACCAAATCAACCAAAATTGAGCAAGTTAACAAAATCGGGCCATTTAGTTGTGCTGCTACTACAGTAATTACGGTAGACTAGCTACTACAGTAATTACAGTAGACTAGCTACTACAGTAATTACGGTAGACTAAAGGCACTCATTGGGATTTGATTGGGCTGCCGTAATTACTGTATTAACAGAGCAACTTCATTTTAAAAGTCAGATTTCTCTCCCAGAGCTCCGCTGCCGTAACGCTCCCGGTGTGAGTTGACGCCGGGCAGAGGACGGTGGAAATCCCCAGTCACACACACACACACACACAGACACACAAACACACACACGCACACACACATAGACACACACACACACACACACACACACACATACACACACATACACACATACCTGAGCCGGTGCGACCCACGATGCCGACCTTCTCTTTGGGTCGGATGCAGCAGGTGAAGCGGTTCAGGACCAGAGGAAGGTTCTGCTGGTACTTCATCTGAACCTCTGTGAACTGCAGCTCCCCCTGCTGGGGCCAGTCAGCTGGGGGGGGGCGACCTTTGACCCGGGCCGCAGCCTCCTGGGACAGAGACTGCAAACATCACGTTAGTTTAGACTCACATAAAACAAATGAGAAGAAAAAGGAAGTAGTAAAAAACTCAATGAATAAAACAATCCTCTCTACTTCCTCTTTACTTCCTCCTCTCTACTTCCTCTCTCCTCCCTCCCTACCTCTCTACCTCCTCTTTACTTCCTCTCTACTTCTTCTTTCCTTCCTCCCTACCTCATCTCTACTTCCTCTCTACCTCCTCTCTACTTCCACCCTACTTCCTGCTGGAGGAATAAAGTAGAGAGGAGGTAGAGAGGAAGAAGAGAGGAAGTAGGGAGGAAGTAGAGAGGAAATAGAGAGGAGGTAGAGAGGAAGTAGAGAGGAGGTAGAGAGGAAGTAAAGAGGAGGTAGAGAGGAAGTAAAGAGGAGGTAGGGATCTACTTATTCTCTCCTTCCTCTCTACCTCCTCTCTACTTCCTCTCTACCTCCTCTCTACTTCCTCTCTCCTTCCTCTCTACTTCCTCCTTACTTCCTCCCTACTTCCTGCTGGAGGAATAAAGTGACCCAGTACCTGGATGTAATGGTGGATTCTCTCCACTGAGGTGAACCGAGCTTCGGTCTCAGACGCCAGACGAACCGTAAACTGGAACAAACCGGTCAGCTGAAACACAGGAACACGTTGTTAGATCCTGGTTCTGGTTCTGGTTCTGGTTCTAGGTCTGGTTCTAGGTCTGGTCCTGGTCCTGGTACCGACCTGCACGGCGTAGGAGATGGCGAGGCCGGCGTAGGCGGGGGGGATCTGCCCGTGCATCAGGACCATCATCAGAGCCGTGATGCTGATCAGAGCGACGCTGATCAGATCCAAGCGAACCGCCAACCAGCGCATCGCACAGCTGAACAGGAAGAGAGGAGCCTGGTTCTGCTCCAGCAGAGACTGGTACCTGAACGCAACACAGAGTTAGTGCACCTCCTCCTCATCACCTCCTCCTCATCTCCTCATCACCTCCTCCTCATCATCACCTCCTCCTCATCACCTCCTCACCTCCTCATCACCTCCTCACCTCCTCATCACCTAACCCTAACCCAGCAGCGACTGGTACCTGAACGCAACACAGAGATCACCTCCTGATCATCACCTCCTCCTCATCAACTCCTCACCTCCTCATCACCTAACCCTAACCCAGCAGAGACTGGTACCTGAACGCAACACAGACTTTGTGCTGGACCCTTCACCTCCTCCTCCTAATCACCTCCTCATCACCTCCTCCTCATCACCTCCTCCTCAGCCTAGAATGACCCAGTGCATATTAATGATGGACATACCCTAACACTCCTCCTCCTCACTTTCTGACCTCCTCCTACTCCCCCCATCTCCTCCCTCCTCCTCCCTGCTGACCTGAGTAGGAAGTCGGTCCCCCGGTCGTAGGCCTGCAGAGTGGGGAGCCCCTGTATGGAGGAGGTGATGTGGGCCATGAAGGGGGAGGTGGTGAGGTTGTCCAGACGCTTCAGCTCCCTGATGAAGACTCTGGAGACGCAGTGCAGCGCGGCGAACATCAGCACCAGAGGAGCGACCGCCGCCAGTAACCATGGAAACACGCAGCTGATGATGGCGAGGCAGAAGAACACCAGGATCACGTTGTGGATCAACATCTCGGCCTGGAACGGCAGACGAGTGTCGACTGGAGGGAGGAGCAGGAGAAAGGAGCGTTATAGGAGGAGCACCAGGAGCACCAGGAGCACCAGGAGTTACAGGAGCACCAGGAGCACCAGGAGTTACAGGAGCACCAGGAGACCCAGGAGACCCAGGAGCACCAGGAGCACCAGGAGCCTCAGGAGCACCAGGAGCCCCAGGGGACCCAGGAGACCCAGGAGAACCAGGAGCCCCAGGAGCCCCAGGAGAACCAGGAGCCCCAGGAGCACCAGGAGTACCAAGAACCCCAGGAGCACCAGGAGCACCAGGAGCTCCAGACGCTTCAGGAGTTACAGGAGCCCCAGCAGCCCAAGGAGCACGAGGAGCCCCAGGAGACCCAGGCGCCCCAGGAGCACCGGGAGCACCAGGAGTTACAGGAACCCCAGGAGCCCCAGGAGCACCAGAACCACCAGGAGTTACAGGAGCCCCAGGAGCACCAGGAGCACCAGGAGCACCAGGAGCACCAGGAGACCCAGGCGCCCCAGGAGCACCGGGAGCACCAGGAGTTACAGGAGCCCCAGGAGCAGGAGGAGCACTAGGAGCCCCAGGAGCACCTGGAGTTACAGGAGCACCAGGAGCCCCAGGAGCCCCAGGAGCACCAAGAGCACCAGGAGCACCAGGAGTTACAGGAGCACCTGGAGCACCAGGAGTTACAGGAGCACCTGGAGCACCAGGAGCACCAAGAGCCCCAGGAGCACTAGGAGCCCCAGGAGCACCAAGAGCACTAGGAGCACCAGGAGCACCAGGAGTTCCAGGAGTTCCAGGAGCACCAGGAGTTACAGGAGGTGCACCAGGAGCCCAGACTACCTTCGTCCAGGTCTTTGGAGAAGCGGTTCAGGATCCGGCCGGTCGGCGTCGTGTCGAAGAAGCTCATTGGACAACGGAGGATCTTATGGTAGAGATCATCATGGAGCTGAGAGGAGGCGCGCAGCGTTCCCTGCAGGAGGAGGAGGAGCAGGAGATCCAACACTGATCAGAACCAGAACTACACCAGGAGGAGGAGAGGAAGAGGAGGAAGAAGAAGTGATGAGGTGGAGGAAAGGAGGAGGTGAAGAGAACTGAAGAGGAGGTAAAGAGGAGGAGGTGGTGAGGAGGTGTAGATGAAGAGGAGGAGGAGGAGGAGGAGGTGAAAAAGAAGGATAGAGTCTTCCTCACCTTGACGAAGGCGACTCCTCGGAGGAGTTTGAAGAGGAGCATGACTCCCATGGAGGAGGCGTAGACGGCAGCGTACTGTTGCATCATGGGATTGTCCTTCATGCTCACGCTCACTGCCGAACTGTTGCCCACGGTTACCGTCACGTTCTGCAGGAGGAGAGAGGAGGTGAAGAGAGGAGGTGAAGAAGAGAAGAGAAGAGTCACAGGGGAGGACAGGAGGTGGAAGAGAGGAAGAAGAGTTAAAAGGTGAATAGGAGGAGGTAAGGAGGAGGAGGAGGAGGAGGTGAGTAGGAGGAGGAGGTGAGTAGGAGGAGGAAGAGGAGGGAGGAGGTGAAGATGAGGAGTTGAGGAGGCTTAGAGGAAGCGTAGAGGAGGAGCTATAGAGGAGGTGAAGAGGAAGAAGTGCAGAGGAGGAGGTGTAGAGGAGGGGCAGAGGAGGAGGTGCAGAAGAGGTGCAGAGGAGGCATAGAGGAGGAGGTGCAGAGGCATAGAGGAGGAGGTGCAGAGGAGGTGAGGAGGAGGTGCAGAGGCATAGAGGAGGAGGTGTAGTGGAGGTGCAGAGGAGGTGTAGAGGAGGTGTAGAGGAGGGGCAGAGGAGGAGGTGCAGAGGAGGCATATAGGAGGAGGTGCAGAGGCGTAGAGGAGGAGGTGCAGAGGAGGAGGTGCGGAGAAGGCGTAGAGGAGGAGGTGTAGAGGAGGTGTAGAGGAGGAGGTGAGGAGGATGCTGCAGAGGAGGAGGTGCAGAGGAGGCATAGAGGAAGAGGTGCAGAGGCGTAGAGGAGGAGGTGTAGAGGAGGAGGTGCAGAGGAGGAGGTGCAGAGGTCTCACCCCGCTGCCCTGGTTGATCCAGTAGCTGAGCCACAGCTGGCAGAAGGAGGAGCTCCCCACGTTGAGAACAAACAGAGCGAGGATGAGGAGGCAGGAGGAGGCGCCGCCGCAGGAGGTCACATAGAGCCGGAACACGGACCAGCCGACCCCCCCGATCTGCTGCTCCTCCTCCCCCCCTGAAACATTACCACAATAAAATACCCAAAAACCCAAAAAGACTTTTATTCTGAAATTTGATGACGTTTCCTAAAGTGGCACAAAATGAAATTATTTTAACCCTCATGTCGTCTTCCTTCCTCCCTTCCTTCCTTCCCTCCTTCTTTCCTTCCCTCCTTCCTCCCTCCTTACCTTCATTCCCTCCTTTCCTTCCTCCCTTCCTTCTTTCCTCCCTCCCTCCTTCTCTCTTTCTTTCCTGTCCTTCCTTCCTTCTTTCCTTTCTTTTCCTCCCTTCCTTCCTACCTCCCTCCCTCCTTTCATTCCATCTTTCCTTTCCTTTCCTCCCTTCCTTCCCACCTCCCTCCTTCCTTCCTTCCTCCCTCCCTCCTTTCCTTCCTTTTTCCTTCCTTCCTTTCCTCCCTTCCTCCCTTCCTTGACTCAAAGACAACAGGAGGGTTAAAAGTTATATTTTTGTATAGATGCAACAAATGTTTGTCATTGAGTCTGTTCTGGGTCAGATTATCTCTGTATCTATGCCCTCCTTCCTTTCCTTCCCTTCCTTCCTCCCTCCTTTCCTTTCCTTCCTTCCTTGGAATGGATGTCCATGTGTTTTATTAAATGAATAGTTAATAGTCTTAATAAGATAGTAGTTATGAGGATTTCTTTTTATGATGTAGCAGTGAAGACTGATGGCTCTAATGGTTCTACAATAAACCCCACACTTCCACAAAGCTCTGCTGCTCCCTCCTTTCCTTCCCTCCTTCCTTTTCTTCCATCCTTCCTCCCTCCTTTCCTTCCTTTCCTTCCATCCTTCCTTCCTCCCTCAATCATTATGTCTATGTTAATATGTTATATTTTGTGTTACCGTTGTCTTTGATGACCGCAGCGTTCTTCTTCACTGATCCTGGTTTACTCTCAGCTGACTTCCTCTGAGAGCCACCACACTTCCTGCTGGGAGCCTGAGACAGAGAGAGACAGGTTAGAGAGACAGACAGTCAGAGAGACAGACAGACAGGTAGAGAGACAGACAGGTTAGAGAGACAGGTAGACAGACACACAGGTAGAGAGACACACAGGTAGGGAGGCAGACAGGTTAGAGAGAGAGACAGACAGACAGGTAGAGAGACAGACAGACAGACAGACAGGTAGAGAGACAGACAGGTAGGGAGGCAGACAGACAGACAGGTAGAGAGACAGACAGGTTAGAGAGAGAGAGAGAGACAGAGAGGTAGACAGACAGACAGGCAGGTAGACAGACAGACAGGTAGAGAGACAGACAGACAGGTGGAGAGACAGACAGGTAGACAGACAGGTAGAGAGACAGACAGGTAGACAGACAGGTAGACAGACAGGTAGAGAGACAGGTAGAGAGACAGACAGACAGACAGGTAGGCAGGTAGAGAGATAGACAGACAGGTAGAGAGACAGACAGGTTAGAGAGACAGACAGACAGGTAGACAAGTAGAGAGACAAACAGGTAGAGAGACAGACAGGTAGAGAGACAGACAGGTAGAGAGACAGACAGGTAGAGAGACAGACAGACAGGTAGACAAGTAGAGAGACAAACAGGTAGAGAGACAGACAGGTTAGAGAGAGAGAGAGAGACAGAGAGGTAGACAGACAGACAGGCAGGTAGACAGACAGACAGGTAGAGAGACAGACAGACAGGTGGAGAGACAGACAGGTAGAGACAGACAGGTAGACAGACAGGTAGAGAGACAGACAGGTAGAGAGACAGACAGGTAGAGAGACAGACAGACAGGTAGACAAGTAGAGAGACAAACAGGTAGAGAGACAGACAGACAGGTAGACAAGTAGAGAGACAGACAGGTTAGAGAGACAGACAGGTAGACAGACAGGTAGACAGGTAGAGAGACAGACAGGTACCTCTATATACGGACTCTCTCCGAGCTGATAGTGGTTAAACATGGCGGCGTAGTCTCCGTTCAGTTTCATCAGGTCGTCGTGGTTACCCTGCTCCGCTATACTGCCCTCCCTCATCAGGATGACATCATCACAGTCCACCAGGTACTACACACACACACACACACACACACACACACACACACACACACACACACACACACACACACACAGGTTACCTCTACCTGTGCTACCTGTGAGCATGCTACCTGTTCTAGGTTAGGTTACTGTAAAAAATCAACATAATATTTTTACAGACTCCAAAAACTCTGAGCCTACGTAAAAAATGAAGACGCTGATGGATTCACACACATTGGCCACCTGTGTGCACCAGCTCAGCTCGCTGTCAACATGTACTCCCAAGTACTTGAAGGTTTTCACCTGTTTGATATCTTGGCCATGGACGGCCACAGGACTATGGTCACCAGCTGATCTAGGATCAAGCAGCATCTCTACAGATTTGATTGTGTTAATATGCAGCAGATTCGCATCACACCAGTTGATAAACTTGTCAACCGCAGTTCGGTGAACACTTAAATTATTATTGGCATTGAGCAGGCTAAGAATGACAGTGTCATCAGAAAATGTTACTATGAATTGGTTTGGCTCAGAACTGACACAGTCGTTGGTATACAACGTGAACAGAAAAGGTGAACTGACACACCCCTGGGGGGCAGCAGTGCTACTGTCAGCCAAATCAGACAGAGCTGAGTTGAACTTGACCTGCTGTGGCCTATTAGATAAAAAGGAGTAGTACCACCTCACTAAAAGAGGGTTAACATTCAACTGAACTAGTTTCTTAATAAGGATGTGTGGCTGGATAAGATTAAAAGCAGAACTAAAATAGACAAAAAGAAGTCTGACATATCCAGCTGGATGTTCTAGGTGCTTCAGGGCAAGCCTGTGAGGAGGAAGCTCACCTGCAGCTGGTGGGTGACGAAGATGACGGTCTTTTGTTGAAGCTGCTTTCTGATGCCGCTGTGGAAGATGTGATTGGCTACATGTGCGTCGAGGGCGCTGAGCGGGTCGTCCAGGATGTAGACGTCCCGGTCGCTGTACAGCGCGCGGGCCAAGCTGACTCGCTGCCGCTGCCCGCCGCTCAGGTTGGCGCCGCGCTCGCCAATCTGACAGGAAGTAGACAAAACCTTCAGATAGCTGCAGGTATTCAGCTGTTCATTCATATTGGTAATATAGTGTAATGTAGTATAATATAATGTAATGTAAAGTAATATAATGTAATGTAATATAGGAGTAGTGTAATGTGGGACCTGGTCAGACACACAGTTTATCTTTATAGCTAATATTCAGAAATGTATTTTGTCTGTTTGAGTGAATAAACACAAATGATCCATGAGGCCAAAATCCACTTTGATCTGAACACATCATGAAGCTCAAAGTCCAGCATTAACACTGAGATTACCCAGCCAGCATGTCCATGTGGGCCAATAAGGGTTAAATCTGGGCTATAAATATGGGTCCCAAGTGGGTTTGTCCACAGTTGCCATGGTGACCCCACCTGTGAATGCCCATATGGGCTTCAAGTGGGTTCTGACTGGGTTTCAGGTAGAGATGTTCCGATACCATTTCTCCCCTCCCGATACCGATTCCGATACTTGAGCTGTGGGTATCGGCCGATACCGATACCGATACCAGTGTGTTTAAAAAAAAAAATCATACTAGACCTGCATGATTGTGATATGATTATCATTGTGGGAAAGCCTGGCTCAGGTTAAAGCCTTTGTAAAACATGAATGAATACAGCAACTGGAAGCCATTTACATTTTAAAATTTAAATTAATTAACAGCGCAACTGTTTCAAGAGCAGCGAAGAAGAAGTGTGTCAGAGCTAACGGAGCTAACCAGGAAATGGAATTCTATTTCTAATAAATGACGTGGTATGGGATCGGTGCCTGGACTCCAGTACTCGGCGATACCGATGCCAGCATACTGGTATCAGAATCAGAACAACTCTAGTTTCAGGTGGAGCCAGTGTTGCTGATTTCATGTACAATGTAGTATTACTATTATTAACACACACTTTCTACACTACAGTACAAACAGGAAGTGATGTCACCTCTGTGAGGTCGGCGTTGGGCAGCAGGGCGAGGTCCGGTCTGAGGCAGCAGGTGTTCAGCACCGCCTGATACCTGCAGAAACAAAGGGTCAGTGAACGCACCACCGAGGACAGAACCGGCCAATCACAGCGCGGGGACGGTCTCACCTGTCCTCCTGGTAGTCCCGCCCAAACAGGATGTTCTCTCTCAGCGAGGCGTTCAGGATCCAGGCCTGCTGAGCCACGTAGGCCAGCCGCCCTCGGACCGCCACGCTGCCCTCCAACACCGTCATCTGTCCAGTTATTAATACTAGTGATCAGTTACTAATACTAGTGATCAGTTATTAATACTAGTGATCAGTTATTAACTCTAGTGATCAGTTATTAATACTAGTGATCAGTTATTATTAATACTAGTGATCAGTTATTAATCACCTGTCCTAAGATGGCCGAGATCAGAGACGTTTTTCCGCTGCCGACACTTCCACACACACCAACCAGCTGACCCTGAGAGAGAGAGAGGGGGGGGGGGGAGGGAGAGAGAGAGAGAGAGAGACAGAGAGAGAGAGATGTACATATTTAGTCAGTCTCATGATGATGACCTCATCAAACCATTTTCACAGTCACAGACCACAGACTGTATAGAAGAAACAGACGTAACATCCGTGACGTCACCCATTGGTTTGTGGACTGCTGCTCGGAAGCCAATAGTTTCTAATCTAGGCAGCGCCATCTTGAAAATTTCAGGTGCATGCTGGGAAAAATAAAAACACGGATTCTACTTATATGGGTATGAGGCGGAGCCGTGGGCGGAGCCGTGGGCGGAGCGGGGAGGTTGCTATGGTTGCGAGGGCTGGATCTGGAGGACATTGGTCAATCAACCTGTCAATCAGGACGTAGCCACGCCCTAATGCATACCCTGCTTTATCATCACATATAAAATCAGGGAGGCCAAAATGTCCCAAATGAACATCATACTGCATTGAAGAAGGCTTTAAACTAGCGATTGAGACCATAAACACATTTTGAAAACGTTTACTGAGGTTAGAAATCAAGTGAGAAGTTGGTGAATTCTCCATTGACTTGTATAGAGACGGTCACCCCCTGGTGGCCTTTTGATAGAATGCAGCTCTAAGTTACTTCCTGGTTGGCCTCATTTCAGAAGACCAGAACTCCCTGCCTGGTATATACATGTGAGCTGGAGTCTGTCTGAGGTCACATGACAGTCTCTAATCAGCTGTTTCAGTGTCACATGACGTCCGTCCACACTGACCACTGAGCCTCTTCCTTCTCTCTAACAGGATTCTGGTATCTTACCTGCTGGATCTTCAGGTCCATGTGGTGCAGAGTGCAGACAGAGGGGGGTGGCAGGAGGGGGGGCAACACCTCCCCATCCTCACCTTCCTCCCCCTCTTCCTCATCTGGACTCAGGGCTCCTCTTTCTCCTCCTCCTCTTAGCAGGGAGCCCATCACCTCCTCCTGCTCCTGCTCCTCCTGCAGGGACGCTCTGTCTCTGCTCCTGTAGGACACAAACACACCGTCCCCCCCCAAACATTAAACCCTGGACCTGGACCTGGACCAGGACCTGGACCTGGACCAGAGCGCTTCCTGCAGACCCATGAGTCATGTTAAACCCTGGACCTGACAGAGTGCTGTTTTTACCGAGCAGCACCTGAACGCAGCATCAGCTCTAACAGACAGTGAAGGTCTCGTACTTGTCTCTGTGTTTGTGTCGACTCGCTGCTCGGACACTCGGGCTCGGCTGGGCGCTCTGCCCGCCTCCTTCCCACGCCAGACTGGCTCCTCTCATCTCCACGGCAACCTGAGGATCGCCAGGCAACGCACGGACGCCGTCGACCTCCGGCAACAGGAAGAGGCTCTGAAAAGAGACGAGAGGCTGAAACAGAGCGCAGAGTGTCTGAGGAGGAAAGATAAAGGAGCAGGAACATCGTCTTTTTATTAGAGTGTAACTCAGCGGTTTGGCCTGCGGGGGGCGCTGCAGCAGCCGGGAGCAGCTGATCCCTGCTGCACCACGCTGAGCCTCACCTTGAACCTCTCCACGGCCACAGACGCCTCCGACAGAGACTTCACAGAGAAGGGCGTCACTTTCAGGGCAAAGGTCATGGCGTTGAAGACCGTCACCACGGTGAAGGCCTGAAGAGACAGGAAGTGAGACAGGAAGTGAGACAGGAAATGAGACAGGAAGTGAGACAGGAAGTGAGACAGGAAGTGAGACAGGAAGTGAGACAGATCTGTAGGCGTCCAACAGAAACATGAGAAATGAAATAAAGCTGAGCTCAAATCTGATCAGAGGTGAAAATAAACTACGACTCCCAAGATGCATTGCAGCAAGAAACAGCCAATCACAGAGCTCCAATTGGACTCTTCTGTAAAACACGCTAAGCACACGCTAGCAGCACCGACATGAACGCGCTTCACACCTGAGCGGCCGTCAGGTCGTATCCTAGCAACATGTGAGCGGAGAACGTCGCCACGCTGGCGATCACCACGACGACGGGAGCCACGCCGACCGTGATGCTCTGGAAGTAACCGGTCAGCTCCAGGATCCGGCGCTCCTCCCCACGGATCCCTGACACACACACACACACACACACACACACACACACGATGATGTCACAGTTACCTGCAGACAGGAAGTGGAGGTGAGGCAGTGGGGTACGTACGGTGGACGTCCTGAGAGAAGGCTTGGACCCAGGCGTACATCTTGATGAACTTGATGTAGGTCAGGATCTCGTTCATCTTCTGGACGCGCCGGTCGGTGACGGCGGCGCCTTTCCTCCTGAAGTACGCGGTCAGTCTGGAGCTGAACATCTGGAACCACACACACACACACACACACACACACACACACACACACACACACACACACACACACACATCAGCAAACACACACACACACACACACACACACAGACACACATACACAGAGACACACACACACACACACACACACACACACACACACACACACACACACAGACACATCAGCACATCTGCACCGGCGAGGGTGGGCCGGGCCCGCGGGTGCCGGGTGCCAGGCCCGCGGGTGCCGGGCCCGTGGGTGCCGGGTGACATCACTGACCATGGTGGGGTAGAACAGGATGAAGACGGCCGAGCCCAGCAGAGACGTCGGGCCGAGGATGAACAGGTTGTACGCAACGCCCAGAACCGCCACCAGGGGGCCGCCGGCCAGGAGACCCCCCACCGCCGCCGCCTCAAACATACGCTGGCCGTCACTGGAGCACAGGTTCACCAGCTGGAGGGGGGGGAGGGGGCAGAGAGGGAGGGGGACAGAAAGGGGGGGTGGGGAGTGGGACAGAGGGGGGGACGGGGGGAGAGAGACAGGGGGGGGTGGTTAATTAATGTATCAATGTGTCCCTCACCTGTATGAACGTGTCCCTCACCTGTATGAACGTGTCCCTCACCTGTCCCATGGACGTGTCCCTCACCTGTATGGACGTGTCCCTCACCTGTCCCATGGACTTGTCCCTCACCTGTATGGACGTGTCCCTCACCTGTATGGACTTGTCCCTCACCTGTCCCATGAACGTGTCCCTCACCTGTCCCATAGACATGTCCCTCACCTGTCCCATGGACTTGTCCCTCACCTGTATGAACGTGTCCCTCACCTGTATGGACGTGTCCCTCACCTGTCCCATGGACGTGTCCCTCACCTGTATGGACGTGTCCCTCACCTGTATGGACGTGTCCCTCACCTGTCCCATGGACGTGTCCCTCACCTGTATGGACGTGTCCCTCACCTGTCCCATGAACGTGTCCCTCACCTGTCCCATGAACGTGTCCCTCACCTGTCCCATGGACTTGTCCCTCACCTGTCCCATGAACGTGTCCCTCACCTGTCCCATGAACGTGTCCCTCACCTGTCCCATGGACGTGTCCCTCACCTGTATGGACGTGTCCCTCACCTGTATGGACCTGTCCCATGGACGTGTCCCTCACCTGTATGGACGTGTCCCTCACCTGTCCCATGGACGTGTCCCTCACCTGTCCCATGGACGTGTCCCTCACCTGTATGGACGTGTCCCTCACCTGTATGGACCTGTCCCATGGACGTGTCCCTCACCTGTATGGACGTGTCCCTCACCTGTCCCATGGACGTGTCCCTCACCTGTATGGACGTGTCCCTCACCTGTCCCATGGACGTGTCCCTCACCTGTCCCATGGACTTGTCCCTCACCTGTATGAACGTGTCCCTCACCTGTCCCATGGACTTGTCCCTGACGCTGCGGAGCCGCAGGATCTTGGTGAAGGCGAGGCTGAGGACGGCCCCTCGGAGCCGCGTCCCGGTCCGGTAGTTGAGGGCCCAGGTCAGAGCCAGAGACCAGGACCGGACCAGCTCCGTCCCCAGCAGACCCAAAACCAGCAGCAGCCCGAAGCCCAAATCAGACTCCTGCTGCTGGGAGTAGTCCAGCAGCCGCTTCACCACGAAGGCCTGGGGAGTTATACTGGTTACACTGGTTATACTGGTTATACTGGTTACACTGGTTACACTGGTTATATACTGGTTAGATACTGGTTATGTTGGTTACACTGGTTACACTGGTTATACTGGTTACACTAGTTACACTGGTTAGATACTGGTTAGATACTGGTTACACTGGTTAGATACTGGTTACACTAGTTACACTGGTTACACTGGTTACACTGGTTACACTAGTTATACTGGTTACACTAGTTATATACTGGTTACACTGGTTAGATACTGGTTACACTAGTTACACTAGTTACACTGGTTATACTGGTTATACTGGTTACACTAGTTACACTGGTTATACTGGTTACACTAGTTACACTGATTATACTGGTTACACTGGTTAGATACTGGTTACACTAGTTACACTAGTTACACTGGTTATACTGGTTATACTGGTTATATACTGGTTATATACTGGTTACACTGGTTATATACTGGTTATACTGGTTATATACTGGTTACACCGGTTATACTGGTTATACCAGTTATGCTGGTTATATACTAGTTATATACTGGTTACACTGGTTACACTGGTTATACTGGTTACACTGGTTACACTGGTTATACTGGTTACACTAGTTACACTGGTTAGATACTGGTTAGATACTGGTTACACTGGTTAGATACTGGTTACACTAGTTACACTAGTTACACTGGTTATACTGGTTATACTGGTTACACTAGTTACACTGGTTATACTGGTTACACTAGTTACACTGATTATACTGGTTACACTGGTTAGATACTGGTTACACTAGTTACACTAGTTACACTGGTTATACTGGTTATACTGGTTATATACTGGTTATATACTGGTTACACTGGTTATATACTGGTTATACTGGTTATATACTGGTTACACTGGTTATACTGGTTATACCAGTTATACTGGTTATATACTAGTTATATACTGGTTACACTGGTTATACTGGTTAGATTGGTGCTACTAGTCTTGCTGCTTTTATTGGTCATACTGGTCATACTGGTCATACTGGTCAAAATGTGCACACTGGTTTTACTAGTGGTACTGGTGTGATCTAACAGGTTTAACTGGTCTAACTGGTCAGTCTTGCATCTCTTATTGGTGTTACTGGTGTCACTGCTGTTACATGTCTTACTGGTGTAACTGGTTGGTCTTACTGGTGTTACTGGTTGGTCTTACTGGTGTAACTGGTTGGTCTTACTGGTGTTACTGGTTGGTGTTACTGGTGTTACTGGTGTTATTGGTGTAACTGGTGTTACTGGTGTTACTGATTGGTCTTACTGGTGTAACTGGTGTTACTGGTTGGTCTCACTGGTGTAACTGGTGTAATTGGTCTTACTGGTGTTACTGGTTGGTCTTACTGGTGTATCTGGTGTAACTGGTTGGTCTTACTGGTGTTACTGGTGTAACTGGTGTTACTGATGTAACTGGTTGGTCTTACTGGTGTTACTGGTGTATCTGGTGTTACTGGTCTTACTGGTCTTACTGGTGTATCTGGTGTTACTGGTGTTACTGGTTTTACTGGTCTTACTGCTGCATCTGGTGTTACTGGTTGGTGTTACTGGTTGGTGTTACTGGTGTAACTGGTGTAACTGGTGGTGCTGGTGTATCTGGTCTTACTAGTCTGACTGGTGTTACTGGTCTTACTGGTGTACCTGGTGTTACTGGTGTTACTGATTGGTCTTACTGGTCTAACTGGTGTTACTGGTTGGTCTCACTGGTGTATCTGGTGTAACTGGTGTAATTGGTCTTACTGGTGTTACTGGTTGGTCTTACTGGTGTATCTGGTGTAACTGGTTGGTTTTACTGGTGTTACTGATGTTACTGGTTGGTGTTACTGGTCTTATTGGTCTTACTGGTGTTACTGGTTTTACTGGTTGGTGTTACTGGTGTAACTGGTGTTACTGGTGGTGCTGGTGTATCTGGTCTTACTGGTCTGACTGGTGTTACTGGTCTTACTGGTCTTACTGGTGTACCTGGTGTTACTGGTGTTACTGGTGTGACTGGTGTTACTGGTGTTACTGGTGTGACTGGTCTTACTGGTGTTACTGGTCTTACTGGTGTTACTGGTGTTACTGGTCTTACTGGTGTGACTGGTCTTACTGGTCTTACTGGTGTTACTGGTCTTACTGGTCTTACTGGTCTTACTGGTGTTACTGGTCTTACTGGTGTAACTGGTGTTACTGGTGCATCTGGTGTAACTGGTGTATCTGGTGTTACTGGTCTTACTGGTGTGACTGGTCTTACTGGTGTTACTGGTGTTACTGGTCTTACTGGTGTAACTGGTGTTACTGGTGTGACTGGTGTGACTGGTGTTACTGGTGTTACTGGTGTTACTGGTCTTACTGGTGTAACTCGTGTTACTGGTGTTACTGGTGTGACTGGTGTACCTGGTGTTACTGGTGTTGCTGGTGTGACTGGTGGTGCTGGTGTGACTAGTCTTACTGGTGTTACTGATTGGTGTTACTGGTGTGACTGGTGTTACTGGTCTTACTGGTGTTACTGGTGTTACTGGTCTTACTGGTCTTACTGGTGTACCTGGTGTATCTGGTCTTATTGGTGGTGCTGATGTGACTGGTGGTGCTGGTGCAGACTCACCGGGCCGCTGAACCCTGCCAGCTGTGTGACGGTGAGGCAGAGGATGGACAGCAGGAGTCGTGTTCGGCAGAAGGTCCAAACGACGGCGCTGAGAGACGCTTCGCTGCCCTTTGACCTCCGCTCCTCCTCCCACAGAGACGCCAACCTGACACACAGCAGGTGCATTCTGGGTGATGTAGTGTATTAAACCACCGGGTGAAACGAACGGTTCTGAGAGGCTCATTTTTAAAAAAGTAAAGCTCCGCCCACCTCAGGCTGTTGGCATGGCAACCCTCCCGCGGTGACACGGGCCAGATGTCGTCCAATAGGAGCCGTCCTTTCCGGCGGGCGAGGATCGCCAGAGGAGTCAGCCAATGAAACGTCATGAAGGAGAAAAGACCAGCGCTGTCGACCGGGTGGGCACACCTGATACACACACACATACACACACACACACACACACACACACACACACACATACACACACACATACACATACACACACACACACATACACAGAGTTATGTCTGTAACTGTGTGTGTGTGTGTGTGTGTGTACATGTGTGTGTATATATGTGTGTGTATGTGTATGTGTGTGTGTGTGTGTGTCTGTGTGTATCAGGCGGGGAGTTCCGGTCCTCTGAAATGAGGCCAACCAGGAAGTAACTTAGAGCTGCATTCTATCAAAAGGCCACCAGGGGGCGACCGTCTCTATACAAGTCAATGGAGAATTCACCAACTTCTCACTTGATTTCTAACCTCAGTAAACGTTTTCAAAATGTGTTTATGGTCTCAATCGCTAGTTTAAAGCCTTCTTCAATGCAGTATGATGTTCATTTGGGACATTTTGGCCTCCCTGATTTTATATGTGATGATAAAGCAGGGTATGCATTAGGGCGTGGCTACGTCCTGATTGACAGGTTGATTGACCAATGTCCTCGAGATCCAGCCCTCGTAACCATAGCAACCTCCCCGCTCCGCTCATGGCCCCGCCTCATGCCCATATAAGTAGAATCCGTGTTTTTATTTTTCCCAGCATGCACCTGAAATTTTCAAGATGGCGCTGCCTAGATTAGAAACTATTGGCTTCCGAGCAGCAGTCCACAAACCAATGGGTGACGTCACGGATGTTACGTCTGTTTCTTTTATACAGTCTGTGGTATATATATGTGTGTGTGTGTGTGTGTGTGTGTGTGTGTGTGTGTTACCTGTCTCCACCTGCTTTGTTTTGGTCTTTAGCTCCGCCCTCCACCAACTCTTCACCATGGCAACCAGCTGATCTGTCCGAACACACACCCAACACATCCTGAGCACAAACACACACACACACACACACACACACACACACACAGTCTTCATTAACTACAGCCTTCACCATTAAAACTACATATACACACAGCATCATTGTTGTTGTCATGGTAACCAGCAGGCTGACCTCTGTGTGTGTGTGTGTGTGTGTCAGCTGCTACTGAGCACGTGCAGAGCTCACGTTCTACTCCTCATGTTCCTCACACGCTGTCAGCCAATCAGATGCCTGCCTCAGCATCAGGGGGGCGGGACTTCATTATGTAAACAGGGAGTGTGTGTGTGTATGTGTGTATATATGTGTGTGTATATGTGAGTGTGTGTGTGTGTGTATATGTGTGTGTATATGTGTGTGTATATGTGAGTGTGTGTTTCAGCATCATTTGCTTTTCTTGACATATTGTTAATAGAGACTATAATATAAATATATGTCTATATATATAAATAATAAATATATAAATATGAATTATATATATTATAATTATATGCATACGTATTTATAAAAACAAAAATATAAAAATAGATTCTTATAAAAGTGAAATACTATTAATTTTTATTTTAGATGATTGATTATAGATTGTATTTTATTAAATAACTAAACAGATTTACTCAAATAAAATAAAAGAGTGTAACTATAATGTGATATTTACTGTGATAATAAACTGAAACTGTGAGTTGTAATCTGTCCAGACTGTGAAGGGGGACCCTGAACGCATCGTGCTCTCACCTGACAGGGTTTGACCTCTGACCCCTCGCTGCTGCAGCCACAGTCATGATCTCTCATCTTCTAGCAGACCACATGGAGCTGTGACCTTTGACCCCGTCACCTGACCGCTGACCCCTGAACTCTGCACACACACACACACGCACACGCACACACACACACACACACATACACACGCACATATACATACACACACACACACACACACATACATACACACACACACACACACACATGAGTGATGTAGTTAAAGTATTACTGCAGTAAGTTATCTTCCAGCTGATTGAATATAAATATAATAATTAATCTCAGGAAATGAAAAGTAGAAAAAGCTTTCAGTTTGAAATCTTTAACATGAAAAACATAAATAGAAATATTGTTTAAATCAAAAGTAATAAATTAAATATTAAAGTTCATTTAATCTAAATAGAAATAAAACATTCAAGTTATTAAATAGTTAAATAAAGTCAGAAAAGCTGCAAATAATAATTATCATTGATTAATAAATTAGTTTTGTCTGTAAAATATCAGAAATTAGTACATCTTTATTAATCAGTTTATTGATTAATCAGTTTATTGAGACAAAGGAAAGCTTCACATCTTCACGTCTGAAAAGCTGTTTAGACTAAAATCATCATTTTATTTATAGATGATCGATATTGTTGCCAGTTAATCGATCAGCTGATTGATGAAGCAGAAACACTGAAGAATAAAATCAGAATAATCATAAACACTACAAACTGTGACTCAGTGATGGCGGGAAATACTATAAATATTATTATTATATTAATAAGAGAGTCGCGGGATGTTATTCTGCTGTAGAGTCACGTGAGGCCTTCAGAGCATCACCGGAAACAAACAACAAACAAACAAACACTGATCAGCTGTTCGGTCGCGAGCCGCTCAACTGTCCTCGTGTGTCTCACCTGTCCTCGCGGCGGGACAAGAGCGCCTGTCCTCCTTCAGGTCCGCAGCTCAGTAAACAGATCAGTGAGGCTGCAGCAGCAGCAGCAACAGCGCGGGGGATCATGGGAAACGTAGTTCTACGTGACGACAGAGTCCCGCGTGCCCTGAATGACGTCACCGAACAGCTGTTTTAATCCCTGAGTTCAGACTGACAGGATTACAAACATGAGATCAGATTCTTTATTAATCACAGAGTCCTGCAGATGTGAGGGGTTCTAACACAGACGTGAGAGGTTCTAACACTGAGGTGAGAGGTTCTAACACAGACGTGAGAGGTTCTAACACAGAGGTGAGAGGTTCTAACACAGAGCTGAGAGGTTCTAACACAGAGCTGAGAGGTTCTAACACAGAGGTGACAGGTTCTAACACAGAGCTGAGAGGTTCTAACACAGACGTGAGAGGTTCTAACACAGAGGTGAGAGGTTCTAACACAGAGGAGAGAGGTTCTAACACAGAGCTGAGAGGTTCTAACACAGAGGAGAGAGGTTCTAACACAGAGCTGAGGTTCTAACACAGCTGAGAGGTTCTAACACAGAGCTGAGAGGTTCTAACACTGAGCTGAGAGGTTCTAACACTGAGGTGAGAGGTTCTAACACAGAGGTGAGGGGTTCTAACACAGACGTGAGAGGTTCTAACACTGAGGTGAGAGGTTCTAACACAGACGTGAGAGGTTCTAACACAGAGGTGAGAGGTTCTAACACAGAGCTGAGAGGTTCTAACACAGAGGTGACAGGTTCTAACACAGAGCTGAGAGGTTCTAACACAGACGTGAGAGGTTCTAACACTGAGGTGAGAGGTTCTAACACAGAGGTGAGAGGTTCTAACACAGAGGTGAGAGGTTCTAACACAGAGGAGAGAGGTTCTAACACAGAGCTGAGGTTCTAACACAGCTGAGAGGTTCTAACACAGAGCTGAGAGGTTCTAACACAGAGGAGAGAGGTTCTAACACAGAGCTGAGAGGTTCTAACACAGAGGAGAGAGGTTCTAACACAGAGTCCTGTAGAGGTTCTAACACAGAGTTGAGAGGTTCTAACACAGAGGGGAGAGGTTCTAACACAGAGGAGAGAGGTTCTAACACAGAGGAGAGAGGTTCTAACACAGAGGGGAGAGGTTCTAACACAGAGGAGAGAGGTTCTAACACAGAGGAGAGAGGTTCTAACACAGAGGTGAGAGGTTCTAACACAGAGGAGAGAGGTTCTAACACAGAGGTGAGAGGTTCTAACACAGAGGTGAGAGGTTCTAACACAGAGTCCTGTAAGGTTCATCATCACCACCATCATCACCACCACCACCATCGTCATCACCACCACCACCACCATCATCACCATCATCATCATCATCATCATCATCATCACCATCACCACCATCACCACCATCATCATCATCATCATCACCATCATCATCATCACCATCATCACCACCACCATCATCATCATCACCACCACCACCACCACCACCATCACCATCACCACCATCATCATCATCATCATCATCATCATCATCATCACCACCACCATCACCATCACCATCATCATCTTCATCATCATCACTATCATCACCACCATCATCATCATCACCATCATCACCACCATCACCATCATCACCACCACCATCATCATCACCACCATCACCACCATCACCACCCACCATCGTCTCCTGACGCTGGCTCACATCAGCTGATCAAGTCCAACTTCTGCATCTGGAATAATATTAAAGATAAATGAAGCAGAGTGAGTCCTCTTCATCTGCTCTGTGTGTAATAACTGAATAAAGAAGAAGAAGCATAATGTAAGAGTGGATCTCTTCTTAAACTCATGAACTTACAGTTAAGTCTTTTACTCTGAACTCAAACATGTGACATCATCATACACAGATGTTTGTTCTGACCAATCACCGAGCCTGAGAGTCTGAACTCAGGGTGAAATATAAACTACTAGATGTCCCAGAATGCTCTGCTGCCCTCTCTCACACACACACACACACACACACACACACACACACACACACACACACACACACATTAAAGAATTCAGTCTTATCTTAGCGCTTGAAGTGATTTAAAAGGACAGTTCATGTTTCAATTTCACTCTCATTCATAAAAATATATTTATTTATTATAAATGTTTCATATTAACTTTAGTCAGACTCCACAGAAACAGAAACACTCTCTTGATGTTGAACATTATTATTATTAATCATAATAATAATAATAATAATAATAATAATAATAATGCATTTTATTTAAAGTTGTGGGAGGGTGGGGGGGGGCAGATCGGCTGAAAGCTCTTGACCCCATGGTGGTTAAGTTGGCAGATGGGGCGAAGAGCTGGTTGGCAGAGGAGGATCGGAGAGTTGGAGAAGGTGTGTAGATGTGGATAAGTTCAGAGAGATATTATGGTGCCATGTTGGGAAGGGTCAGGTGGGGGTTTAGGGTTGGGGGGGGGGGGGGGGTGATGGCGCCAGGTTGTGAAGGATCTTGAATGTGAGGAGTAGAATCTTAAAGTCAATGCAGGATTTGATAGGGAGCCAGTGAAGTTGCTGGAGTGATGTGTTCAATAAAGGGAGTTCTGGTTATGATACGAGCGGCTGCGTTCTGTACAAGTTGGAGTTTGTGGAGAGATTTCCGCAGAAGACCAAAGAGGAGAGAGTTACAGTAGTCCAGACGAGATGTGATCAGGGTGTTTACCAGGATAGCGGTGCAGGTTGGTGAAAGTGAGGGACGGAGACGGTTGATGTTACGTAGATGGAAGTATGCAGACCGCGTAACATTATTGATGTGGTCTTTGAAAGATAGTGTGCTGTCCAAGATGACACCCAGGCTCTTTGCCTGAGGGGATGGAGGAACGGTGGAATAGTTGATGGACATGGAGAAAGTGTTGAGTGTTGCTAGGGTTGATCTGGTACCAATGAGGAGGACCTCAGTATATTCACCGTTAAGTTTAAGAAAATTTAGTGAGAGCCATGATTTAATTTCCAGTAAGCAGTCGGATAGAGCTGTGGGTGGCAGAGTGGAAGTAGGCTTAGTGGAAAGATAGAGTTGGGTATCATCAGCGTAACAGTGGAATTGTATGTCAAATTTCCTGAGAATGTGACCAAGAGGCAGAAGATAAATAATGAACAGGAGGGGGCCAAGGACAGAGCCCTGGGGAACACCACTAGAAACTGGAGAGGAGCCGGATCTCAGGTTCTTGATTTGAAGAAAATCAAGTCTCATGATCGATTGTTTCATTTCTCATTTTACCGGCTGCTCACAATCCTCTGAGGTTAGTTGGCATCATCTGATGTGTGTGAAAAATGATCACGCAGCAGGAAATGAGCAGTACCAGCTGTAACCTAGAGACCAATGGGGAAGTCAAAACAGAAAAAAGGAAGAGAAAGAAACGGCTGCAATAAAAAAAGTCACATGAATAAAGTCATATTTACGGTGAAGAGGCTTTCTGTGTCTCAGTGCTGTGGAGGGGACGGAAGCGTTATTGTTGCTATAAAAGCTGTTCCATATATTATAATGAACTCATGTTTTATATCATATCTCTTCATGTTAAACATTATTGTCGCTTTCATGTGAAGAAAATCAAGTCTCATGATCGATTGTTTCATTTCTCATATTAACGGCTGCTCACAATCCTCTGAGGTTAGTTGGCATCATCTGATGTGTGTGAAAAATGATCACTCAGCAGGAAATGAGCAGTACCAGCTGTAATCTAGAGACCAATGGGGAAGTCAAAACTAAGAAAAAAGGAACAGAAAGAAACGGCTGCAATAAAAAAGTCCCGTGAATAAAGTCATATTTACGGTGAAGAGGCTTTCTGTGTTCTTTCTCTCTGATGACTCGAGTTTGAGTCTGTGAAGGAGCTGAACTATTAACACCTGATCTCTGACTCTGCAAAGAGAAAGAAAGAAGAACCTTTAATGGTAAGAACCATTATTCTATGTGTGCATTCAGTAATATGATCTGTTGTGATTGAGCAGATATATACATATATGATGTGCTGTTTGTTCATCATGTGTTTTATATCAGTGTGGTGTGATGCTGCTGTAGGCCTGTGTAGCAGCTACATTATATGTTGGCTTTTACAGTGTGTGAATGTGCCTCACTCAAATAAATATAAATTCAGCATTAAAAACAAACAACAAAACAAGTAGAAAACGTATATGTCATACGCTGTAATGATTCCCTATTCTATAATCCTGATGAAATACATCTGGTCTGTGTGTAATAACTGAATAAAGAAGAAGAAGCATAATGTAATGGCAGATCTCTTCTTAAACTCATGAATTTACAGTTTAGTTACTAATAAATAACAGTTAAGTCTTTTACTCTGAACTCAAACATGTG
Organism: Scomber colias; assembly: GCA_021039105.1. Classification (NCBI taxonomy): domain Eukaryota; kingdom Metazoa; phylum Chordata; class Actinopteri; order Scombriformes; family Scombridae; genus Scomber; species Scomber colias. The sequence goes on from JAJDFG010000128.1 coordinate 739,013, forward strand.
ACATCATTATACACAGATGTTTGTTCTGACCGATCACCGAGCCTGAGAGTCTGAGTCTAGCACCCCCTCCAAGGAGTCCATGAAGGGTGGATACTCTGAGCTGCTGTTTGGACCATAGGCACAAAACTCCAACATACAGGCACCAAGCCGGGGGGCAATAAGTATTGCCACCCCTGCCCAGCGCCTCTCACCAGCGGCAACTCCAGAGTGGACGAGAGTCCACTGGTTCCAGACTGGTTCCAGAGCCCTTGCTGTGCGTCGAGGTGAGGCTGACTATATCTAGCCGGAACTTCTCAACCTCACGCACCAGCTCAGGCTCCTTCCCCACCAGAGAGGTGACGTTCCACGTCCCTAGAGCTAGCTTCTGCAGCCGAGGATCGGACCGCCAAGGTACCTGCCTTACCAAAGGTCACCTCATTCTATAAAATGAGTTATATGAGTATGAACATGTAATATACAGTATGTACTCCATATAATATAAAGATTAGACTCATCTTTTGGGTCATTTTCAAATGGTACAGCACCCTGCCCAACAACTGAACCTGGCTGTTAAAGGGTTTGGGTACGATGACATTCATTGTACTAAACTTTAGATAAATAGGCGAAAGTGATTGACTGTTGTTTTTGTAAAACTGTTTGTTGAAGTCAGTAATTGTGTGTTTGATTCATTTAATTGGTCATATCAAAGGTCACCTCATTCAGTCATCTTGAACCTGACAAACATTATGACAGTTATTATAAAAACTAATCCACAGTTACAACAGAAAGAGTTTGTTTCACAGGTGGGACGGTTAGTGATGAACAGGTAATAAAAGCCATATAATAATATACTATGAAATGTGTTAAAAGAAGGTGACAGAAATACTGTTGAAAACAGTCTTTTCATTCATGATATTCAGTTATTTAATCAGGCAAATGAAAAGTCAGTGGAACAATCAGAAACTAAGTTATTAAACATTAAAGCTGAGTGAAAGTCTTTAAATAGTTTGTTACTTTGGCTCTATCTGGTGGTGGAATGAATAATGACAGGATGTTAGACAGCAGTGCAGACCTGTGTGATGTGCAGCTGGTTGTAATGAATGAGCATGTTATTGTGTTTGTGTGAAGGTGTTTCTCTGCTATGGATCAGTGTGAGGACAGAGAGGAGGGAGTCCCTCCCTCTAAAAGCTCTCTGTGTGGGGAACATGACAGCCAGACCAAAGCTCAGAGGTGAGATGAGGATCTCTAACTGTCCATCACTGTTCTCCACTCACATCACTCCACCATCATTATTCACACTCACTGTCACATCTGACACTCAACTACTGAATAATAAGTCACAATAACTCAGAATGAACTACTAACTTTGTGAGTTAACAAAGAGCTCAACCACTGATTAGTCAACTAATCAACTAAGATGAGACAGCATCTTTCATCAGATGACATTTTGATGAACAGGAGGACGTTTCTCATCCACTGTCTTCTTACTGATTTTCATTCTGCTTCTAAAACTTCAGCTTCTGACAAGTCTGCTCAAAATTCATCTTTTTAAACTCTTTGATTTGTTAAATGTTTGTGTCAGGATGCAGCAGCAGAGAGCAGACTCTCCTGAACCCAGCTGTGTGTCCATGAAGAGTGACTGGTCTATGGATCGTCCTATTGACATAAAAAATGGACAACATGCTGATGGAAGGTATGAATTTAAAAATGGTTGGTTGGCTGTGGAGACAGCAGAGACTCAGTGAAGCTGGACGGCAGAGACTCAGTGAAGCTGGACAGCAGTTCTTTGGTGTTAACTACATGCTTTTTTCACTTTTTATTCATATCAGGATGCAGCAGCAGAGAGCAGACTCTCCTGAGCCCAGCTGTGTGTCCATGAAGAGTGACGACTCTATGGAGCATGTTATTATGTTAAAAGATGGACAACCTGCTGATGGAAGGTAAGAATTTAACATCCAGTAATCAGAGCAGCATTTACAGGAGTTCATTTAGTCATCATGACAGAACATCTTTAATAAGCTGAGTGCAGATTTGAGTCATTAAATGTCCTTAAACGTGATGTTTTCTCCACAGAGTTCAGCAGCAGAGCTCAGAGGTTCCCAGTGATCAGTCTGCACAACAGCATCAAACACAGCTGGACTCCATATTTATGGTGTGTACATGTACAAACACACCTTTTACTATTAACTCCATCAACCACAGATGAAATAGTAAAGTAGCATTCAGGTCCTAACAGTGTCCATGCTGCTCTGTTTAGACCAGCAGGCCTTCAGACTGACACATGAATCACATGTTGTGTTCTACCAGTTTATATGAAATGTTCACTTTATCTTTCTGTTCCAGCTGCTAGAGGAGAACATCGTCACTTTTGTGAAGAACGAGCTGAAGAGAGTCCAAAGGGGTCTGAGTCCAGATGACCCAGAATGCTTAGAGAGTCAGAGTGAGGATGAGGAGGTGTTGGACGGTGAGGAGAAAAAGCAGAGGAGGAGCAGCAGAGAGGCATTTCTGAAGATCACAGTGCTCTTCCTGAGGAGAATGAAGCAGGAGGAGCTGGCTGAGCGTCTGCAGAGCAGTAAGAGGATTTTAACAGATTTAACATGATGGAGAGGAAATGGAGGCAACATGGGAGAGGTTTATATTTCAAACTCTGCTGTAAATATGCTGCACACATCTGCATCAGATCAGAGGCTGTTTGTCCTCCACTGATGATCTGAATAAAACTGATGGAGGAGGAAAAACTACACAGACACACTTACATGTTCAGATTTCTAGACTTTCTGTAGGATCCACTCACTGATTTCATTTGTTGTTTGTTCATTCAGGAAGTCGTGCTGCAAAGTGTCGACGTAAACTCAAGTCTAACCTGCAGAAGAAGTTTGAGTATCTGTTTGAGGGGATCGCTAAAGCAGGAAACCCAACCCTTCTGAATCAGATCTACACACCGCTCTACATCACAGAGGGAGGGACTGCAGAGGTCAATGATGAACATGAGGTCAGACAGATTGAAACAGCATCCAGGAAACCAGACAGACCAGAAACAATAATCAGACGAGAAGACTTCTTTAAAGCCTCACCTGGAAGAGATGAACCAATCAGAACAGTGATGACAAAGGGAGTGGCTGGCATTGGGAAAACAGTCTTAACACAGAAGTTCACTCTGGACTGGGCTGAAGACAAAGCCAACCAGGACATACACTTCACATTTCCATTCACTTTCAGAGAGCTGAATGTGCTGAAAGAGAAAAAGTACAGCTTGGTGGAACTTGTTCATCACTTCTTTACAGAAACCAAAGAAGCAGGAATCTGCAGGTTTGAAGAGTTCCAGGTTGTGTTCATCTTTGACGGTCTGGATGAGTGTCGACTTCCTCTGGACTTCCACAACACTGAGATCCTGACTGATGTTACAGAGTCCACCTCAGTGGATGTGCTGCTGACAAACCTCATCAGGGGGAAATTGCTTCCCTCTGCTCGTCTCTGGATAACCACACGACCTGCAGCAGCCAATCAGATCCCTCCTGAGTGTGTCGGCATGGTGACAGAGGTCAGAGGGTTCACTGACCCACAGAAGGAGGAGTACTTCAGGAAGAGATTCAGAGAAGAGGAGCAGGCCAGCACCATCATCTCCCACATCAAGACATCACGAAGCCTCCACATCATGTGCCACATCCCAGTCTTCTGCTGGATCACTGCTACAGTTCTGGAGGATGTGTTGAAAAGCAGAGAGGGAGGGGAGCTGCCCAAGACCCTGACTGAGATGTACATCCACTTCCTGGTGCTTCAGTCCAAACTGAAGAACATCAAGTATGATGGAGGAGCTGAGACAGATCTACACTGGAGTAAGAAGAGCAGGAAGATGATTAAGTCTCTGGGAAAACTGGCTTTTGAGCAGCTGCAGAAAGGCAACCTGATCTTCTATGAATCAGACCTGACAGAGTGTGGCATTGATATCAGAGCAGCCTCAGTGTGCTCAGGAGTGTTCACACAGGTCTTTAAAGAGGAGAGAGGACTGTACCAGGACAAGGTGTTCTGCTTCGTCCATCTGAGTGTTCAGGAGTTTCTGGCTGCTCTTCATGTCCATCTGACATTCATCAAGTCTGGAGTCAATCTGCTGGCAGAACAACAAACAACATCCAGGTGGTCTGAAGTGTTCGGAGGCAAATCAACACGTTTCTACCAGAGAGCTGTGGACGAGGCCTTAAAGAGTCCAAATGGACACCTGGACTTGTTCCTCCGCTTCCTCCTGGGTCTTTCACTGCAGACCAGTCAGACTCTCCTACGAGGTCTGCTGACTCAGACAGGAAGTAGCTCACAGACCAATCAGAAAACAGTCAAGTACATCAAGAAGAAGATCAGTGAGAATGTGTCTGCAGAGAGAAGCATCAATCTGTTCCACTGTCTGAATGAACTGAATGATCGTTCTCTAGTGGAGGAGATCCAACAGTACCTGAGATCAGGAAGTCTCTCCACAGATAAACTGTCTCCTGCTCAGTGGTCAGCTCTGGTCTTCATCTTACTGTCATCAGAAAAAGATATGGACGTGTTTGACCTGAAGGAATACTCTGCTTCAGAGGAGGCTCTTCTGAGGCTGCTGCCAGTGGTCAAAGCCTCCAACAAAGCTCTGTAGGTGCACACAGAACTATCCAGATTAATGTAGTTTCATCTTTGCTCAATGAAGAAAAGTAATGTTTGAAATTCTTGAAATGTTCTGCTGATTCTTCTCCAGGTTGAGTCTCTGTAATCTCTCAGAGAGAAGCTGTGCAGCTCTGTCCTCAGTTCTCAGCTCCCAGTCCTCTAGTCTGAGAGATCTGGACCTGAGTAACAACAACCTGCAGGATTCAGGAGTGAAGCAGCTTTCTGCTGGACTGGAGAGTCCACACTGTGGACTGGAAACTCTCAGGTCAGTTATATTACTGTGTATATAAAGTCATATTTTTGGCTTCTCCTGTTTCTAGTTTACATGAAGAGTTTATGACACCAAAAAGTTTTAGTGTACTGTCTGAGCTGAAGTGATATACAGTAAGTAAAACTCCTTCCACACCAACATGTGAGTCAGGATTTATGTTTCTGTCATTTAATCTTCAATGAAGACTCAATGTGCATTAATTCATGAAAAGTCTAATATAAAGGTGAATATAAAAAGCAGATCTGCTACTCAGGAAATGTTGAACATTGAACTTCTTTCGTGGAAAACACAAATTAAACATTTAAACACTGAATTAAATTGAATTAAATTAGAATATGATGGAAGACACTAAGTTGCCTAATTAAATGATTGTGATCACACAGTGAACATTGTTGGAATGAAAAATAAGAACTAAGTTAAAACATCAGTATATTTCTCTGAAATCTTCTTTAGATATTCTGTGGAACAATATTTAACTTTAAAGGCATTTCTTCTGCCAACATAAATCAGAATGCAGCCTCCAGCAGGAACATGTGCTTTCTCTCCTACTAACCTAAAATGTATCTGCATGACACCAACATGCAGCAGGGGCCGCTGAGTGTGAACATAAAGGCCTGAAGGACAAAATCCTGTTTATTGAGTTGTTGATTGTTTTTAAGCTCATTAGATGAACTGTTGTGTGTGTTCAGTCTGTCAGGATGTCTGATCACAGAGGAAGGCTGTGCTTCTCTGGCCTCAGCTCTGAGCGCCAACCCCTCCCATCTGAGAGAGCTGGACCTGAGCTACAATCATCCAGGAGACTCAGGAGAGAAGCTGCTGTCTGCTGGACTGAAGGATCCACACTGGAGACTGGACACTCTCAGGTATGGACAGACAGGTGGACACTCTCAGGTATGGACAGACAGGTGGACACTCTCAGGTGTGGACAGACAGGTGGACACTCTCAGGTATGGACAGGCAGGTGGACACTCTCAGGTATGGACAGACAGGTGGACATTCTCAGGTATGGACAGATGGACAGACACTCTGACTAACTGAGGGACTCTGGTTCATGTTCAGTGGTGGATATGAGTGAAGGTGTATGAAGCTGATTGTGTCTCTGTCTCTTCCTCCAGGATGGACCATGGTGGACTGCAGTCACTGAAACCTGGTCTGAGGAAGTGTGAGTGTGTTTTCAGTTTGATTCATGAGAACTTTGAGAAAAACTAGATGAAATATGTAAAAGAAGTGAAAAAAGTTCAAAATGATGGAAAATGTGTTTAGTGAGAAATGGACGTGGCCTAAACTGACATTTATCTTGAACCAATGAATCCATGAAACAGAAATTTCCTTCTGTTGGTCACAGTTAAGGAATTAAAAGAGAAATGTTTTATAAATGTCCACATGGTGGCGCTACCTGTTCCAAAATGTCCCTCATGTCTCTCCTGCAGAAAAAGTTCTTTCATTCATACTGACTTCAGCTGTTTGGAGCATTTGAACAAAACATGAATATTACTGAATATCACTGTCCGTATTGACTGTTTTAGTTCTAACTGAACTGTTGAATTTACATTCAGACAAACATCAGACACAGCTGGAATCAAGTTTCACTTTGAAAAACATTCTCATCTAAAAAGGTCCACTTACTCTGTATGTCCAAAGCTTTCAGTCACATCTCATGGTCTTCCTCAGTGATGGAGTGTCTCAGTTGTCATGGAGATGGTTTAAGTTTGAATGGTTTCAGTAAAGTAGTTAATAAATCAATAGATGATAAACTGCAGCTGTATTGTGTCTCGTTCTCTCCATCAGATGCCTGTGAACTGGAACTGGATCCAAACACAATGAGCAGAAAACTCAAACTGTCTGATAACAACAGGAAGGTGACATGTGTGGGGTATCAGTCATATCCTGATCATCCAGACAGATTTGACTACTGGCCTCAGCTGCTGTGTAGAAATGATCTGACTGGTCGCTGTTACTGGGAGGTCGAGTGGAGAGGAACAGTTTATATATCAGTGAGTTACAGAAGAATCAGAAGGAAAAGAGTCAGTGCTGACTGTCTGTTTGGATGGAATGATCAGTCCTGGAGTCTGAACTGCTCTGATGATGATGATGGTCGTTACTCTGTCTGTCACAATAAAAGAGAAACATCCATCTCCTCCTCCTCCTCCTCCTCTGTCTCTAACAGAGTAGCAGTGTATGTGGACTGTCCTGCTGGCACTCTGTCCTTCTACAGAGTCTCCTCTGACACACTGATCCACCTCCACACCTTCAACACCACATTCACTCAACCTCTGTATGCTGGGTTTACAGTCTGCTCTGGTTCATCAATGTCTCTGTAGGAGGAGAGTCTCTCCTGTGGACAGAAACTCTGCTGCTGAAATTAAACATCACACACACTCTGCACTATGAAGCAGATCTGTCTCAGACTCAAATATATAGATATAAAGTAGTATAAACTAGCTAACTGTATATAAAGTAGTATAAACTAGCTAACTGTATATAAAGTAGTGTAAACTGGCTAACTGTATATAAAGTAGTGTAAACTAGCTAACTGTATATAAAGTAGTGTAAACTAGCTAACTGTATATAAAGTAGTATAAACTAGCTAACTGTATATAAAGTAGTATAAACTAGCTAACTGTATATAAAGTAGTATAAACTAGCTAACTGTATATAAAGTAGTATAAACTAGCTAACTGTATATAAAGTAGTGTAAACTGGCTAACTGTATATAAAGTAGTATAAACTAGCTAACTGTATATAAAGTAGTATAAACTAGCTAACTGTATATAAAATAGCTAACTGTATAAAGTAGTATAAACTAGCTAACTGTATATAAAGTAGTATAAACTAGCTAACTGTATATAAAGTAGTGTAAACTAGCTAACTGTATATAAAGTAGTGTAAACTAGCTAACTGTATATAAAGTAGTGTAAACTAGCTAACTGTATATAAAGTAGTGTAAACTAGCTAACTGTATATAAAGTAGTGTAAACTAGCTAACTGTATATAAAGCTCGGACTCTGACTATTTATTGCTTGTGCAGCTCAACAATCCTGCCACGTTCAAAGACAGAAAGGTCCTGACAGTGTGAATGTCTGACAGAAAATGACATGAAAGCCAGACTTTAGTGCAGATTTGGACTTTAAGGCTATAGTCTTAAACCTTTGATCAGCTGATGAACAGCCTGTTTGAGTTTAAATGCAGTTTTCAATAAATTTCCCACTTCATGTTTTTTGTCTCTTGCTCCTGTTTCTTCTTTTTACATTGTGAACTTAAAACCTGGTTACCACCACCATGATGTGTTAATACTTGTAATTTCCCCCTGGTTTTAAGATTCTTGTTCAGGAGTGTCGTTAGAAAGGCTCCAAATATACTTCACGTTTGTTATTTTCATATTGGTTTGTATGCTCTGTGACCACCTGGGGGCGCTGTGGTGCTGCTGTGCATCGTGACTGACACTTCATTCTTCTTCGTGTTATCATCAAAGTGGACACTGCTCACGCTGTAGTTCTTCATGATGCAGTATTGTTTGTTCATGTGCGTCTTTGAGAAGAGTGAGTGTATTATTCATGCTGTAAATTTATTTGCAATGTTGTTTGATATGACGGCTGCTAGCTTAGCCGCTAATTTGGTGTTTACTGCCACTAATTGCGCTAGAAGTTATTAAACTTTGTAATGTCGCTATCATGCATAACGTGACTTAAGGTATACTATAGATGTGTTATTCTGATAGATAATGTTCATGTTATTAGTTTCATGTAAATAATATTAGATCTCTGGTCAGTTTGGTCATGTGTAGTGATCGTCGGTGCAGCTTTTCTGCCTTTGATGTTTAGAGGAAAACTGTATATTGCAGTAGTGTGTAGGGGAAAGTTAATGTAGTGGTGGGAATGTTTGTATACTGTATTTATTATACTAGTAATAGTGCAGGGTAATATTAACACCAATGTTGTTATCATGTTTGTATTTATTGCAGAAACCACACATACTAACGAACTACTGTAACAATCCTGTATATATATATACTAATATACTGTGTGACTCATCATCCTGACCGAGTTTAACTCTACAGAAGCATCCTCTGAACTACTGTCCATGTCAGAAACCTCCACAATAAATAAATAAATAAATAAATATATATATATATATGTGTGTGTGTGTGTAACAACTGGAACAAACTAGCAGCAGAACTGTGAACACTTTTAAATCCAGGTTAAAAACATTTCTCTTCTCCTGTGCTTATGATTGAACTCTTTTAAAACTCTTTGCATTTTAATCTTTCATTTGCACTCTATGTCCTTTTTAATGATTTTAAAGCTAATTATTATTTTATGCTGCAATCTTATATTTAATGCTCTATTCTAGCATTTTATTTCTCTCTTTCTATTTTTCTGTACTTTGTTTTTATTATGGGGGGCTGGGGGTTAATTGTATGTTTTAATGTTTCTGTTTTATGTAAAGCACATTGAGTTGCCATTGTGTATAAAATGCGCTATATAAATAAAACTGCCTTGCCTTGGATTATGGCCGTTTAGGAAATCCACCAAAGAATATAAGGAATGAAAACCTCAGTCTGATCCAGCTGTGTGTCTCTGATGGAGAACTGACAGCTAACATGAACCTCTGTTATAATCTGCTGTCATTTCTCATCTACTACTTTATTCCTCCTCACTGTTCTGTGTTATAGGTCCGGACACTGATAGTCACACAGCCGGTGTTTCAGTTTCTTTGGTGACCGTGTTAAATGGAGACTCTCACGTGGGTTTAACTCTTTTTAAATACTCATCTAGTTTACTATCTAAGTTACACTAAAGTTAAACTAGTGTTCAGAAGACTCATTCACCTCCTCACGGGTCTTATAATGAGAGAAAGTCTCCAGTTAAACAGAAAGGACCGGAAGGACTGACGGTGCTGTGTTAGCTGTGGTGGAGCGAGCTAGAGAGTGAATGGAGAGAGAGAGCGCTGACAGTCAGAAAGCTGCTGAATCAGATCAATTAAAGGTGATTTTCTGATTCACAGCATTAATAAACTTCCCCTCACACCTCCACTCAACCTGCACAGCCTCAAACCTCTGAATGTTTAAAACACAGCAGCTGCTTCACTTTTTAAAGCCTGAAGTGACTCTTACCTTTCTGGCATTTCACACCGTAGACGCCGCATTGACTGTGGAGAGGCGTAAAGCGCCGCCATCTTGGTACAGGGCTAGCAGGGTTAGCATGGTTAGCAGAGGCAGTAGTGCAGGTATATCTATGGAGGTAAGAGATACTCCACAGTTTCTGAGTATAATTATTCACTGAAGTCTCGACCAAACGGTTTGATTAGTTAAAAACGTGTCTATCTATCTATCTGTCTGACAGTAACAAACAACCTGTGTGAATGTTTACAATTGAGCAATTTTATTTATATATTTTTATTATAATTGAGTGATGTATTATCACTTTTTAATAGTGCAAACACGTCATTCCTCTGTAGACATAATGAGCTGCAGGAGTATAGACATATAAACGTAGAGGTCTGTCTGCGGCCTGCAAGACAGAGGCGTATCGAGTAGTAGGCGTGTCGAGTAGTGACGGCACTACTCGACACGCCCGCCTCAAAAGGGGAAACCACATTAAACCACGCGAGATGTAGAATGAGCCGAACAACAAACGAGAATGATGTCGGAACGTATACAGACTGTAAGTGTCAGCGTATTTTAATATATATCATAGTATGGAATATAAATGGAGAAACAGAACGAAGCAAGCCCCGTTATTGTGAAAACTCAGTTAGCAAAGTTTCCGAGCAAAGTTTGATGAGTGATAGCGTTAATAACGTTACGTCTGTCAGTCCTTCCAGGATTTCGCGGGGGTATTCTTGATTGTTGTGGCCTAAAACAAAGTCCTTTTTATTATAATGTCTCTGCCTAAAATGCCTGTTTTTGCGGCATCATTTTAAAAAAACTGCAGTAAATGTTGCGATGTTTTAAGCACTTTTGTTGCAATTAAATTGCAGGAGACAGTGAAAATTGCAAAAAAAAAGTTGTATTTTTGTTCTGAATAATTAATTAAAAATCAAAGTAATTTTTTTCTAGGGAGAACATAAACTGCATTTTGCTTTGTTCCAAGTAACAGGCTGAGGATTACAAAAGTTCTCACAAAATATGTTTTATTTTTGGATGGTTGAAAGGTTTAAACAACAAATAACCTTGCAGTAATTTCAACTCCTTCAAATGACACAGACACATGCACACACAACACATACACACATACAGAGACACACACAATATTTTAAAAACGTATATCTTGTCAGAGTAACATAAATTATTGGACCATAGCTGCTGGATCATGAGGTTACATTCATGTTTTTGAGGGAGTTGTGCACACATTTATATTTATGTTTATGTTTGCTTTCAGCTTCACCCAACCATAGTTACCGATGGTAGTAGACCTCCAGTGGTTATCGATGACAAGAAATATGTCTGTGTGGTCTGCTCCAAAAAAGGAGAATATCCAAATATTATTGCTCATGTGCAAATACATGAAAGAGCAGCTGTTCGCCATGGAGGTATGTTTTAATTTCAATTCCAGAGACTTCTATGCAGGTGTTGTGCAATGTTGTAAATTTGTTCTTTATTTAAGGTCAGGAGTTTATACCAATGGCTGCATGAATGTTGTATTGGAGAACATATATAACATAAGAATTTCACTTAATGCAAAATTCAAAATGCAATTTCTATTTGTTTGCAGGTTATAAAATGTTCAGGTGCCTGCGTGGCTGTGTAAAAACCCCACACCATCACTGCTGTTATTGTGGCCGCACAGTCACCAGACAGGACCTGTTCATAAGCCACCTGAACACCTGCAGCCATGTGTCTACCTTAGGTATTCCTTTTGTTTAGACATTTTTTGTATTTTAACATCTCATAGATTTCACTTTCAGTTAAAATATCCTTGCTTTGTCTCTCTGTCCTCCATCAATGCTGCGGCCTCCTCCATCCCTGCGGTTGCTCCTCTTTCTGCAGCAGCCAGCGTCTCTACAGCCACTGGTGCCTCGACAGCCTCCTCTGCCCCTCATTCTGCCAGTGCCCCTGGTGCCTCCTCTGCCCCTCCATCTGCCAGTGCCCCTGGTGCCTCCTCTGCCCCTCATTCTGCCAGTGCCCCTGGTGCCTCCTCTGCCCCTCCATCTGCCAGTGCCCCTGGTGCCTCCTCTGCCCCTCCATCTGCCAGTGCCCCTGGTGCCTCCTCTGCCAGTGCCCCTGGTGCCTCCTCTGCCCCTCATTCTGCCAGTGCCCCTGGTGCCTCCTCTGCCCCTCATTCTGCCAGTGCCCCTGGTGCCTCCTCTGCCCCTCATTCTGCCAGTGCCCCTGGTGCCTCCTCTGCCCCTCATTCTGCCAGTGCCCCTGGTGCCTCCTCTGCCCCTCCATCTGCCAGTGCCCCTGGTGCCTCCTCTGCCCCTCATTCTGCCTTTGCCCCTGGTGCCTCCTCTGCCCCTCCATCTGCCAGTGCCTCGACGGCCTCCTCTGCCCCTCCATCTGCCAGTGCCTCGACGGCCTCCTCTGCCCCTCCATCTGCCAGTGCCCCTGGTGCCTCCTCTGCCCCTCATTCTGCCAGTGCCCCTGGTGCCTCCTCTGCCAGTGCCCCTGGTGCCTCCTCTGCCCCTCATTCTGCCAGTGCCCCTGGTGCCTCCTCTGCCCCTCATTCTGCCAGTGCCCCTGGTGCCACCTCTGCCCCTCATTCAGCCGTTGCCCCTAGTGCCTCCTCTGCCCCTCATTTTTCCAGTGCCCCTGGTGCCGCCTCTGCCCCTCCATCTGCCGGTGCCTTGACGGCCTCCTCTGCCCCTCCAACTGCCGGTGCCCCTGGTGCCTCCTCTGCCCCTGGTGCCTCCTCTGCCCCTGGTGCTGCCGGTGCCCCTGGTGCCTCCTCTGCCCCTCGTGCTGCCAGTGCCCCTGGTGCCTCCTCCACCACTCGAATTGATATAGTCAAATCAAGGCCAAAGAAAACTACCTGCACCTTTTGCAATTTGGTTCTTAACAAAAAAAACATAAAAGTACATATACAAAGACGCCACACCTCAGCCATCACAGATATAACAACAAGCCGTCACCTACCATCACAGTGCATAGACAAAAAGAATGGTATATTTGTTGTCAGAAGACAATTTTCTGGGCCACTTACACCAATTCATATTCAGAATTGCACATGGGGAGAAAAACATCGAGTGTTGTGTGAGGTGGAGCAATGTAAACGGGCAGGGGAGTTTGCCAGAAGAAGTGGCCTAATGGGATTTAAATGCATGCATCAGAAATCAATTTCTTTTTGTCCAATGTCTTCAGGAGCACCTGTAACCCTTACAGAAGAGGTTCTGAAAGACATGGTTGATAAAAGATGGATTTCTGAGAACTCTAAGCAAGTTTGTCTCTCACAACAAAAAGCAGCTGAGTCTGAGGGATGCCCTCTCAGTGAAGAGATCACTCTTGAAAAAGGAACATCTAAAATGTATGTGTCTGTGAAGGACAGGGAAACTGCATACTACTCCAGGCTAGGCAGAGTAGTTGTGTATTATGACAGAAAAAAAAATACTTGGCACTGCCCTTGTTCAAAACAGAAGAACAGCTGTCCACACAAATCCATTGCAAAATGGCACCTGAATCAAACACATCCACAACTTTTTCAAAAAGTTCGGTCAACTGATTCTGATGTGTTTGATGTTTTTGGAGAAGATGGACAAGATGAACATGGCACTGGGCAGGATACCACATCCATATATCCACCAGAAGGAAATGGTCTTATGGCAATGATTGCATATTTGCTGAATAACAAAAGATTACCAGCTCTCCTGCCAGAAGATGTCAGTTCTCCATCGAATGGAAACACATTGCCAAAGCACCTATTCCCTCAAGAAACATTCTGTGTGATGTGTCCAGGAAGGGTACCACTTTCTGAGCCAATCTTGGTATCACGGAAAGCCAAGATTGTCACATTCAAGGGTGTAGTACCAGGTCTGTATTTTTAAAGAAATGCATAATATTTGCTAATTCCAGTCTAATCATAGATATTACATTTCATTAAGATGTTTCTTGCATCTAGTGAAATTGTGGAAAATCACATGACTACATTTTTTTTATCCTTACACAAAGTATATATTTTTTCTTATACTGTAGATGTGTCTACATATTGTAAGAAGTGTGGGATATGTGGAACGTTCTACCGCTACCAGGAGTGGACTGAGGGGCTGCACAACTTTGATGATCACATCATTCTAACATTGTATCTTTGCCTTTTCCTGAGACAGGCTGTGCAGGTATTCTTCATTTATTTTGTTTTCATTTCTATTGTGTGTTTAAATGTTTATTTATTGACTATTGAGTGTCTTCAAGTCTGTTAGTGTATGGAATCAGACTACCTAAAATGCAGACGGATCCAGCAATGAATTATTGCAGTCAGTCATAATCAAATATCTCAAATGTAATTGTCTACCATGATTTTCTTTTAAATGTTTCCATAGAATCACACTGCAGTTGGTAGGGCTATTGACATCCTCGAACACGCAAACAAGAAGAAATTTCCAAACCATGACTCCATTCTACACGGTTATTTGCACTTTGAGGCTTTGACAGCACATGACTACAATTATTCGTGTGTACATTGTGGGGTCCATCCACCTGTCGTGATTATGGATTTACACAAGAAGGGAGTTTTTAGTATGCCTGGTAAGTGTTGTTAATTTATTTTGACAATTCCAATATAATAATAATAACACAACACTGATTTCAAGGAACATGTCTAACCATCTGTCTTACAGTGACTGACCTTGAAGATCCCCCACTTGACTTTGATGGACATGTTGATGTTGAGGAATTCTGGCACTCTCTTGAGAAAGAAATAATTTGCAGAGGGTTTTTAAAAAGTAAGTTCTAGCCCTGAATGGCTATATGACGTGAGTATTCTGCAGTACTGTTAAAAGAAGTGTTCATATATTGCATTTTGGAGTAATGCACATGTATACTTTCATTTGTGCTGTTGTGTTTGCCACGTGTTCTTAACACAAAATCCATTGTTTGACTATGAAGGTAATCGAGAGAATCCCTGTAAAGTCTCCCCTTCCTATGATAAATGGACACCATGGATTGGGCCTCATACGAGAGCTGGGAAAGTACTCCTCAATACAGAGTATGCCAAACTTGCTAACAAAAAGTCAGTAGCAGAAAAAGCTGACATTGACATATCAGAGGAACGTCTGTCAAATGAAGTAATGAACTTGAAGGTGAATTATAACATTTTGTTTGCATGTGATCGCTATACACACACTATTAAATCATTTAGATTATTTGAAAAAAAAGTCTTGGTTTTAATCATAGCTTTTGTGACTGTTCACGTAGGTTGATACTTTGAGGAAACTTGTTCGTGAGTGTGGCGTTGACTCAAAGGGATCCAAAATGGACCTCTTCCTGCGTTTGAGGGACGAGATGAAGACCAGGAGCACATATGATAAAGTCTTTCAAAAAGTTTGGGGAGCATCAGGTAAAACATTTAATGTATATACTATTGCATCATGTATCCGTGCGCACAGAAAAACATTTAGTGTTTAAGAATACTCTATGACACATGTTCTTATTTTCCATTCGAAGGTGGCTGGGCAGTCATCATGTGCCCTTGTGGAATTGTAAACTCTGTGAAATTCAATATCAGAGCAGAAAGTCCAAGAGACTACACGGACATGTTGCTGTCTTTTAAACATTTCCCAAACATTGTGATATATGATTTCGCACGAGGATTAGTGACTCACACAAACCTACGGGAGCCAGAGAGACTGCCCTTCAGCCCATATGAAGGAAGACTGGCGACAGCTACACCAGAGAACATTTCATGTGCCAAGAGTGGGAAACTACAGATCAGTTTGCCATGGTTGCAGCTGAAAAAATGCCCACCGGATCTTAATGGCCATCCTGAAACAGGCTCTGCAGATCATTATGCGCTATATGACACTTTTCATCAATACAATACAAAAGATGAAAAAGATTCCCTGAGACGCATTGGACTAGTACCAGAACTATGTGGGTGGATCAATTCCCAGACAGTGGAGCATAGGCATGGGATGATAACCGTGTTCAAGGTATACCGCGATTTGAAAAACCACAATAACCGAAACCGACAAATTTTCTGTCATACCGTTCCTAAGTTATGAGCGATTTTTTTGTCTGGTCAAAGACAAGAAGTGCTGGTCAAAGACAGGAAGTGCTGGTCAGTAATCCCTCAAGTGGTGCAGCTGCAGCGTAGACTATCACAACCCCTCACACTGTCATTACAGTGTATATTCAGATTAAATTAACATGTCTGTCTTTATTTGTCTTACTTTTAGGAACATTTTAGAGCTGTAATCGCAATACCGCCATACCGTGAAACCGTGATATTTTTTCTTATGGTTATCATACCGCCAGAATCTCATACCGGCCCATGCCTAGTGGAGCAGCTATTCTCTGGAATGCGTAAAAATAATTACTTCATGAACTCTCTTTCCCCATCAAGTCATGTCTTCCTGATGCGCAACATCTTACACCACCATAATGAGAGACTTAACCAGCAGGCCATTGAGGGATTGAAGAAAGATTTTAATGGAAATGTCATCCTTAACTCCGATGGAAAAGCCATTCTCAGTATTTACTTAATATCTTATTTTGATATATTTCTGATTTATTTTTTGATCAATTTATAAAATTAAGGTCCTTTTGTCTCCGCAGCCACGAACGTGTCGCCTCCCTTCAGTGCCTCAGCAGCCACTGGCTCCTCTGCTGCGACCTCAGCCTCAGCAGCCACTGGCTCCTCTGCTGCGACCTCAGCCTCAGCAGCCACTGGTTCCTCTGCTGCGACCTCAGCCTCAGCAGCCACTGGTTCCTCTGCTGCAACCTCAGCCTCAGCAGCCACTGGTTCCTCTGCTGCAACCTCAGCCTCAGCAGCCACTGGTTCCTCTGCTGCAAACTCTGCTATGTCACAAGGGGCACAGGAATACCAAGGTATTGCTTTGATTTTTTTTGTTTTTAGAAGCCACATAGTTTGACTACTGTTTTGTGCATTGTAAAATAAGTTCTGTGGGTGATGAACACTGTTTTGCAGCAGAGGGTGAGGACCGCCTTGGCTGTGGATGGTGTTGTGAGGATGCAACACAGACGTGCAAACTCAAACCATGTCGGTCCTCCTGGACACTAGGAGACCACCCAGACCAACAACAGCTGGTACGTTTATCACAAACAAGTGTCTATCAAAGGTATCTACCAATACAGCTTTCTGGAAATGAAAGGGACAGGTCTGCCATATGGCACCCACATGTTACTGAAATGAAGCTACCTTGAGGATCTAGGTCTTTTATACAAACAAACAACACACTACAGATAATAGATTGGTCATGTTGACATAAGCACCTGACTAACCTTCATGGCTCTACCCCTATGTTGAGAAATTTTGTACAGGCAAGAAAAATAAACTCATATTTTTTGTGTGTCATAGCTGGACTACGTTCTAGACGATAAACGTCACAAAAATGAAATTATCATCAAAGACGGAAACACTTGCCTGACAAGAGATAATTTCTGGACTTTAGGGCTTCGCAGGGACATGGATGCCGAGGTACCTAAGTTCAAGTTTTCTGAATTCTAGCTGAATAATAGGGAAGAAATTTAGGAAATGTTGGTGTCATTTCAATGTGCCCACTCTTAAGTGGAAGACTAAGCTATTTAGAGGTTACATGTGGTTATTTCTCAAAATATAAGTCATGATATTTTAAACTGTTATACTTACTGTGCATATATTCACAGATGGGAAATGCTTGTCTGCGCCTTGTACAGAACATGCTGCAGATACAGGTACAGTTTTCATAAGGAACAAAGAATGGTGCTAATTATTAATCCTCATTGGTTTAAATAGTCAAGTCATTCTATGACAGTTTATTTGTTTGTTTATTTAAAAGGAACAGTGCCTAGGAGCCTATTCACTGTTTGTCAGTCCTGTCTTTGGATTACATATGTCTTGTGTGACGGCCTGCCCCTTGCTGTTCATTGGCTGTGTGGCTTCCCTGGGTGGAGGTGGGGACAGGTCGCCGGGCCAATTTGTCTCACCTGTGGTGTTTGGAGCACTGGGGATTTAAGGGCTGTCTAAATGTTTGTTCTCTCTCTTGCTGAATCCAGACTGAGACTTGGGTTCAGTCTTCCACCTGCCATGTGGACCTAAGTATTGCTACTTCCTGCATTCAACACCTTTCACTCATCCATACACTGCATACATGACTGACTCTTAACATAACCTATTACACATAGTTATATTTGTTTGGTATAATCTGATTTCCATTTGACTAATTTACTAATTAATTAGTTTAATTTCAAGTTTAAATGATTTAATAATAACTTAATTTTGATTTGGTATCTCTTGTGTGGACTCTTTTTCAGGGGAAATCAGTTTATATTGTTGACCTGTATGTACCCCCAACATGGCTGCCACCTTCTAAGTGCAACCCTTTTGAATGCTTGCCTGTAAGTATATTTCGTCATGTTTAACAATACGACACCAACAGAGAAATGGATGTCTAATTGTGCTTTTTGTTTAGGTAAACTCACAGTACATGGATGCCATTGTCATTCCTCTTTGGGTCCCTGGGCATTTCATGTTGTGTGTAAGTTCACTTTTGTGTATTTAAGCCTATATTTGTGAAATTTTTCATTGTAACATTGTCAAGAACTGTCCTCCACAGGCTCACTCATGGCTGTCTGTCCTTTGCTTTAAGGCAAATGTTGTCTTCTGCTGTGGGATTGAAATATTGTTAATACTGTAATGTCACTTGGTTTTGAAATGTATAAACTCCATGATTTGCTGTCTTTTTTTTCTTTTAGTTCTAGCCTTCACCTCACCCTACAAAGCCCCTTTTTATTCTCTACCATTCATATACCCATCAGATTTTTGGGTCAATACTTTGAGTGTGATCCTATCTTTAACCTCCCTGTAATTCCTATGTTCTCCAGGTTATGAAGCCAATGCAGAAAGAAATTCTGTTCATTGACTCTCAATATCACATGAGAAAGCAGGGCTTTGGACATGAGGGTTATCGCACTCTCTTAAGGCAAAAAACAAGCAGTGTACTTTTATTTAGTCAAAGACGTTCCCTTGACTAAGGTCTGTGATTTTACAACTGAGATGTATTTACATTAATTACTGTCTTTGGCACGAATATAGAAAATACACTAACTCCCAACTATCTTCTGCTTCTGTACCTTCAGTTGTAAAATCTCAGGTTTGTTTTATTTTTAAAGGCAGTCACGTTCTCCTGACTTGCCGAGTTTGGATAGCTTGATAATGGCAGTCACGTTCTCCTGACTTGCCGAGTTTGGATAGCTTGATAATGGCAGTCACGTTCTCCTGACTTGCCGAGTTTGGATAGCTTGATAATGGCAGTCACGTTCTCCTGACTTGCCGAGTTTGGATAGCTTGATAATGGCAGTCACGTTCAATTGACTTCTTTACAGTTGTTAGATTTGAGTGCACATACTATCTAGGAGTGTCATACTGATATTTATTTTTTATAACAGTGATCTTGCAAAGCAGCTGGTTCCAGGTCCCTGGAGTGAAAAAACAGGGCAAGACATAGAGGTAAATGTCTTAAGATTGTACTATTTAATGTGGAGAAAATACTGCTTTTATGGGAATCAAGTATCACAGGGTCATTCTGTTTCTGTGTCACCAGTAAGAGGGTGGCCTGCAACTGCTTCTGTAACTCTATTTGCTGAGTGATAGTGAGGTGCATCTGTTTTATTAATTGTATTTTATATATATTTGACTTTTGTTTTATCCACATGGTCCAGGGACTTCCACAACAGACCCACTCTAATGACTGTGGAATTTATATGATAATGGTAAGATAACAATCACATGCTTAAAATTTGCTGAACATATTATTGATCCTGTAACAAGTACAATGTTTCTGTTACAGTATACCTGGTACCTAATTCTTGGTGCACCGTTCGACTTCACTGTCGTAAGTTGAACATATCATCTGCTCATTGACTAAAACAAATATCTCAAATGGTCAATTCCTGTTTAACATAGCAGTTTGGATCGTTAAGGCCATGTTGCAACATAGACATACCTGTGCATGAAGTTAATTATTGTGGATTTGCGGATGTGCTCTTCCTTTTGAGGACGACATGCCAGTTCTGCGGAGATGGTGGTGTGTAGTGCTGGTGGAAAATCTACACCTGGAGGGGTATGATTGATTTACCCTCTGTTCTTTGTTTTTGATTTTAATATGGAAATGTGTTTCAACAAGGGCTGCCAGACGATAACGTATTACTCATTCCAAAGCCTTTGTAACTGTTTGACTAATTGTATTGTAAAAGTATTACTGGACAGTTGATGGGCATTGGCTAGCACATTTTCTATATTGGCTAGTCAAAATTATTGTGTTCTATTGTTTCTCTATCTGGTTGAAAGTGTGGTCCTCTCAGTTTTGACTCATTTTTACTATTTTCTAATTGTATCTTTTGTTTCTTCAGGCATGGAAGACGGTTTGCCCATTTCACCAAAGAGGGGAAAGACATGATCAATGGGCTTCTTTCACCTATCTTCAGACTGAAGAGGAAAAAACCCAATGAAGAGACAAATGTTAAAATAAGTGACATCACAATCATTACTGAGTGATATTCATGGTGTTCATTAACTAACATGAGGGCCAAACTCTTGCTCCCTTTGTCAGCAGGACCCTTGGATAATGGCAGACCACTGCTATGCCAAAAAACAATTGTCCATCAAACAGAGTTGGTAAGTGACAATGTCATTACACATTCCATACAGGGTGCAAATGTTATGATTTTACTGTTGATATTAGTCCTATTCTGCGTGTCATACCTCCAGTTTCCTGTCTCTCTACTAAACCTGTACATTAAAGGCAAAAAGCCCCAAAAATATACTTAAAACAAACAAAAAAAAAATGTATTTTGAAATTTCAGGATGCAGTAAAAGAAGCACAGCGAGTGCGGCAACGTCAGTGTGCTGACCTGATCCACTGCATGAAGGGGAGAACTTCACTAAGGGAACACCTTGAGGTAAGTACAGTATATCAGCATGAATTACTGTAGTAGTTACATTTCAAAGTGGAACCCTTTCTCAAAATCAAAGGAAATTTGAGTCATTTTGGTCATGCTATCAATATGGACCATCACCATCCTCTAAAGTAACTATTTGTTTTCGGGCTATCATAATTGGGGATCTTGTCTCAGAATGGGAACCCAGGAAGGAGACAACCCTTTACTTCGAGGATGAGCAACTGGATGAGGTTGTCTCATTCTTGTTTGGACTCATCAGGGAGACCCCCAGAGCAAGGCAGCTGGAAGACTGGGTTGACTTCATCTTCAGTGTGCTCTTGCCAGAAGTATGACATAATTTTTTCATTTACATGAAATTATTAATATTGGCACTGTTTAATATTGTACATAATGTTTTTTCATATCACATCTCACACTTGAAGTTGTAAGAACCTTGAAATGGAATAATACAGATGTGTAATGGTAAAAAATATCTAGAGGATTAAGACCCATGTTCTCTCCCCTTCGTAAAATCTTACAGAGCCTTTTACTCTAGGATTTGACAAAAGGAAAAAAAATATGAAATTGGAAAAATTGTGTTCTATTGTTTCACAACACAATTTAAAGCTACATTCAGCTCAATGACTTTCTTTTAATTTAACAAATGTCAATCATCATATCTAGGTGACTGTTCACACCCTGGCTGAGAAATTTGAAATGACGGTGCCAGAGGCTGTAGCCAAATTCAAAAGGGGGCCACAGTATGAACCATGGTAAGATTATTGTGTAAAGAATTGATGATAGACATATTTCAATGCGTACACGCAACACTGAATTGAAAACCTTTTTGTTTGTTCTTTTTTTGACAGTGAATTGAAAATGATGGAGGAAAGCATGGTGAGGCACTTACCAGAGGAGGCAGCAGCAAAGCTCCAAGCTTTCAGAGAGACATTTGAAATGGCCCTCTCCTCTGAGGCATTTCTCAGTCGGCTCTAATGGTTTAATGACTTTTTTTTTTTTTTTTTTTTTTTTTTTTTTTTTGAGAAAAGTCGATTGTGTGTTTTTTGTTATAAATTGTTGCCCTAAATGTGAATGAAGTGTTAATTTTTTTTCTGTTGTTTTTGTAGAACATATTCAATTTCTACATTTCACAGAGCCATTAACATGACATTAATTCATAAAACCATATGTACATAAAGTACCAGATTCCAAATTGATGTGATAAGATCTCCTCTCTCTCTTGCTGACAAACACATTTGACAGACAGAAAACAGTAGTGATGAATGTGTGCTTCTCACACAAAGGCCAAGACAAAGAAGGGAGATGCACACAAAGTGGCTTGTGTGGATCTGTATAATCAGTGATGAGTGTGTGGGGTGTTGTAGGGTGGAATAAAGGAATCAGAATTCCAAACAAAGACCAAGAGGTGTTGCAGGTAAGAGAGAGTCAGCAACTGAGCTCCATGAGACCCACAGCTTCTCAGAGCCCAGGTTGTGCCAGTGCCGCTGCCGACCCTGTTGATATTAATCACACTGCTTTCTTCTCATTAACCTACAAAATGGAGAATTCACAAGTGAATTACCCATTAAGGATTAATAAAATTAGTCGTCACACATTCTTCTACTTTTTAATACTTTTACCAAGGGTGTCAGTTTGGTTTTAGAAGTGGTGGGGACAAAAAACGTAACGCCCCCCCCCCCCCCCCCCTCCTTTCCGTTTTTGTTGTTTTAAAAAAAAAAACTTGTTATATCCACAATGAGTCTTGAATTAGTGCAGCGGTTCCAAAACTGTTGCCCCACGACCACCCACCATCCAGCGTCATGTTTAATAAGCTGCCCTTTTTTTGATGAACACCTACACAGTTTATAAGTGATATCCTTTAATTTCATGTTTCCATATCGTTATGATCCGATTCGAAATTATGTATTTATTCATGAATTAATTACAAAAGATTTAAAAAGTTAATTTTAACACCTGTCCGCCATAGCCCTTTTCATCTCGCGTACGTACCCCCTAGAAGCAGCTCGCGTACCACCGGGAGTACGCGTAGGCCTACCACAGTTTGGGAATCCCTGCTCTACAGTGTATTGTCAGGTGTTGAAAATTGTATTCGAACAATAAAAGTTGAAAACCACAGATTGTGTTTTGGCTTGTTTTGCAAAACGGCGTTGGAAACACCAGTGTATTGGCTCGGGATATGTAATACTAATACACATAGGACAAAGAACAGTGTTGGCAATTTAACACTTCTCTTGACATCAACAAAGTTTACCAGACAAACAATGCCAGACTGTAAAGGGGGTACGAAATGAAACGAGGTACTGAGCATCAGCCTTCTGAGAGCCAGGGCTGCTGGCAGCTTATGTTATACTGCATTAGTGCACGAGGCTCGACCCGGGGTCTGTGCTGACACGTACCTGGTCGGGGGTGACCCTGCCTTTGTCTTGCAGCGACGTGGGGTCAAGTGGGTGTATGCAGCAGCAGGGTGTGCGGTATTATGTGGACCGTTCAGAGGCAGATGCGTTTCTGGCACTGCTGGAATGAATGCCCACAGGTGCGCGCGCGGCGCACCACGCCACTGGATGAGGTACTGATGATCACAATCCCCTCCCGCTCATTTGCTCCACACACAGCCAGGCAGGTGTGCATGCAGTGACGATGTCATAGTGCGCGCCTATCGTATGATTTAGACTCGACGATTTCGGTTGAGTATGTGGGGATTTTTTTTCGGTCGCAATTGGTTTGCACATTTTAAAAGTGGTGGGGACAATAGTGGTGGGGACATATCCCACCCGTCCCCCCGTAATCTACGCGTATGACTTTTACATTCATAATAGTCTTACATAGGCCCCCCCTTTTAAAATAAATACACAATATGCTCTTACACACAAGCACTGACATGATCTATTTATTATTTAGCTCATTCATTGTTGTACTGAGTGTTTTTTCTTGTGGCATAGTCAAAGAAAATTTTCCATCTCAATCTGTAGAAAATAAAGTTTTTTGAGTCTAGTAATACCAGCTTTTGTAGGCCACTTTTCTATTTTAATATTAAATCCTGCCTTTTCTCACAATAACAACATTTGTACGCCTTTGAATACATTTATTTTAGGCCTAAGAATAATAATGTTGAATTTTGTGCAGCTGGAACATGCTCAAACTGCATTCGTGGCTATGTGGGCTCATATCGCTTTAAGAACCCTGTGTTTCTGTGTAGTGACGTCACTACTCGACACGCCCACTACACGTCACTACTGGACACGCCCACTTTACGTCACTACTGGACACGCCTCTGTCTTGCAGTCGGATACACTTGATACACTTGGCATTGACTGCTGCTGCCTACACGGCGGCCATCTTGGTACAGGGCCACTCGCTCCTGCAGCGCTTTACGTCTATAGAGGAATGACGTGTTTGTTTGTGCTATTAAAAAGTGATTATACATCATTCAGTTATAGTAAAAATAAATAAATAAATCAGTTGAGATTTCAGTGAATAATTCTACTTTGAAACTGTGGAGTACATCTTACCTCCATAGATATACATGTACTACTGTCTCTGCTAGCCCTGTACCAAGATGGCGGCGCTGTAGGCCTCTCCACAGTCAATGCGGAGTCTATGTATATATGTCTATGTCATATCATTTGGGGTTTTCACAGATTATTATGAGACTGTAATAATGATTAGTTTGTGTGTCTGGTGGATCTCTAACAGTTTAAAGTGCCGTTACCTTATTAATATCATTTTAACCTGAACAACAAAAAGAGTATCATTCCACATCTTCACTTCTTCTTTCATCTCTTCTTGTCTTCAGACCGTCACACAGTTCAGATATCACTAACCTATCAGTTTATATTTGTCTGCTTTTATCTTTTTCTTTTTAAAGTCGTCTCTGATCAGTAATAATAAATGTTGGTAAGATGATGAATCATAAATATATTAAAACTAGATTTAAAAGCAGCATCAGGTTTAAATTCAGACTGAACTCCGCAGCAAGACATCATGGAGGTTACACCCAGTTCAATATAATCAATATATTACACAAAGATCAATAAGAGAGATTTAAAATGACATTTGACCCATTTTATACCAAAAGACTGAATGCTCCTGAACATGTCAAATGGTGTAACCACAAAAGAATGATAGATATTAAATATGTGATCAGCTACAGTGTGTTTAAGTGGACTTCTACTAATAATGACTTCATTTAAAACATGTAAAGAAACATTTTGGTTTATTTCTACATTTAACTTTTAAATTATTTATAGTTATTAACACATTGGTGGTGTTGTGGGTAAGATGTATTCCACATGTATTTTCCTGTCTATAATCAGACTAATGAATAAACTCTTGTTACATCACTCTCTGCTCGTCTGGTTGGAAGCTGAGTTCATTAACTAAAACCTCATTTTAAGGTTTAAGGTCTTTATACTTAGAGCAGGGGGGTCAAACATGAGGCCTGTGGGCCAGAACCGGCCTGGCCCTTCCTTCCCTCCATCCTCCCTTCCTTCCATAATTTTCTTTTCCTTTCTTCCTTATCCCTTTTCCTCCCTCCCTTTCTTACTTCTGTCCTCCTTTGTTTCCTTCCTTTTGTCTTTCCTTCCCTCCTTTCTTTTCTTCCTATCATTTTTCCCTTCCTTCCATCCTTGTTTCCTTCCTCCCTTCCATCTCTTTAATGACCCGGCCCACATGAGATCAGATGTTGCTGTATGACTTTGACTCCTGACGAGCTGCTCTGTAAACTATTCAATTCTCAACCTGTTTTACTTTATGGAAAACAACCTGTATAAAACACTAATGATGATGATGATGATGATGATGATGATGATGAGAATGATGAAGGAGACTTTGAGCAGATTGAACCTGATCTGTTTATTGTTTATATACAAACAACATGAAAAGCCGCGGTGACGTTTCGTCCTCAAACACGAGAGGGGTACAGCATCTGTGGAGACAGGAAGTCACATCATCAGTCACATGATGAGTCACATGATCAGCTGATCAATAACTAGGAGACTCCTTTAGAAAAGTATCAACGAGCTGCTGCTTCATCAAACTCTTCTGATTATTGATTATTAATCAGTAAAGTTTCAGAGTTTCCTGTTTTACGTGATTATAAATTGATTGATTACATATTGATCATTTTTATTGATCTGCAGGTTTCACTTCAGATTCTGAAACATTTAAACATTTCTCATTAACTCAAACTGAATCCTGAAAACCAAACATATTGATTACTGATAGAAAAACAGCTGTGATCAAACGTCACCTGTCGATCGATCAGCTGATTTCAGAGAAAAACATAATAAATTCATGACCTGATCAATAATCAATAAAGTCTGAATCATTTCATTTAAAAATAAAAACCTGCAGCAGGTGTGTGCATGGTGTGTCTGGTTGTCCCTGAATGCAGCAGAAGTGTGTGAGGTGTCTGATTGTCCCTGAAGGCGGCAGCAGCAGGTGTGTCTGATTGTCCATGAATGCAGCAGCAGGTGTGTGCGTGGTGTGTCTGAGTGTCCCTGAAGGCAGCGGCAGGTGTGTGCGTGGTGTGTCTGATTGTCCCTGAAGGCAGCAGCAGGTGTGTGCGTGGTGTGTCTGATTGTCCCTGAAGGCATCAGCAGCAGGTGTGTGTATGTGAGGTGTCTGATTGTCCCTGAATGCAGCAGCAGGTGCGTTAGGTTTACTCACCACTCTGATGCGGTGTCCGATGGCCTTGGCCGGCAGGTTGCTGCTGAACTTTGCTCGGACCATCCCGCTGCTGCCGTGAGCGCGCGTCACTTTCCCCCAAATCACACGAGTCTTGTTGGGTTTACCGCCGGGCGTCACCGTGTTCCTGAACGCACCACGAGACAATCAATCAATCAATCAATCAATCATCAATTCACTTCAGAGAGAAATCAGGTTAAATTCACATCATCAAACAAACAGTGATTTAAACTTTCAGCTCATAAAAAACAACTTTAATACATTTTCAGATTTTAATCTTTCAAAATAAAATCAATAATTATTCTGATCAGATTTATTGATCCGAGTTATTTTAACAAAAACAAAAGAAAAAAGTTAATATTCTGATTTCTTTCGTCGTCTGACAGAAAAACTGATTTGAGACATTTTATAAATTAAAACAGTAATAATAATAAAATACTACTACTACTACTACTACTACTACTACTACTACTAATAATATAATAATAATAATAATATAATAATAAATAAAATAATAATGTAATAATCTGTTCGTTTCAAAACAGAAAAAAAGGAAAAATAAAAAGAGAAAACATTGAAATTAGAAACTAAATCATTGTGAGTTGGAAACAGCCGTTAGTAATATTATTAGTATTAATTATTAGTATTTATTAATTATAAAATCTACAAACTCTGCATGTAAGATTTTAATCTCAAAGTGTTTATAAACTGAATATTAATTTATGTTTAATGAGGTGATTTTAAAACTCAAACCCTAAAAATTAATTAATTATTGTATTTTCCCCCTAAAAGTTATTTTATAGGACTTTAATTATTTAGCAGCTTATTTATATTTTACTGGTTCAAACTGTTTTATTTATTTTAACAGCTTTAATCTACTTTAATTGTTTATTCTGAACCATTATTATTATTATTATTATTATTATTATTATTATTATTATTATTATTATAATAATTTACTTTAAACCCTCCATGGAGCCTGCTCTCATTATTTCCTGTCAGCTGGTTTTATTTTTAACGTTTCTTTTATAAAATTATCTCCTGATGTAAAAACAGTTCAATTATAAAACATCAGGATCACAAACTGAAATCTGTCAAACAACCACATTCATTTATTATTGATCATTTATTGATTATCCAACGAGCTGCTGGAACTAACCCTAACCCTTCCTGCTGATGTGGGACGGAGCAGAGCAGACATCACAGGTGTGTGTGTGTGTGTGTGAGCTGCTCCGTGTGTGATGGGAGGGTTAGGGTTTATGTGTGGTTGATAATGGAACAAACAGGTGCTACATGTTGCTGGTTTTTAGAGCAGACACTTAAACACTGCAGCTTCACTACGGTGCTACGGGCTAATGCAGGTTTATTGTATTTTCGTGGGTGTTACGTACTTTATTATATTTTAACTTTGCTTCATGTGTGATACGTTGTTGTCTGACTCGTCCGACTCGTCCCCCCCCCCCCCCCCCCCCCAACCCCCAACCCTGACAGAACCAGGTAGATTACTCCAGTAACACTCACACTTAGTTTAATCACTTAGAAGTTAGATGACTTTAATGAATGTGGTTAGCTTATATATTGCAGATTTATATAATATGACTTATGAGGATCACAGTCACAGACCGTAGAAACGTGCGATTGCTGATGGGACCAACCCTAGCTAATATCTCATATTACAACGTGTTATAATCAGGTGCACCTTGTACAAGAACAACATTGATTTTCTTTCTAACATTAGAGCATGCGGCTTTTAACCAGGTCTCTGTAGTCCTGAACTTAGGCTAGTTTCTACGTCTCTGTTTCATGATGTTCTGTTTAACAAGTATGTTTAAACATCTACGAAGCTGTTTCCTGTTTTTAATGTGACGTCGTTAGTCGCTCTACGTTAGTTCAGAGTTTCACATGATGAACTGAAAACTAAACGTTAAGTATAATTCATCTTCTGTTCTTCATCAATACTAATTATTGATCAGCAACATCCAGGAGAAACAACCAATTATACATCTATACCCCAGTACCTAACAGGCCTTCTCCATGTCTACCACCCTTCACGAGACCTGCACTCCGCCAACTTGGTCCAACTTGGGCCAACTTGGGCCTCCTGTCCCCCCCCCCCCCCTCGCACCAGAAGGCAAACCTTTGAGAACAGGGCTTTCAGTGCGGTAGCTCCTACACTGTGAACTCACTCCCTCCTAACATTCACCTATAGCACCAACTCTGGACTCTGTTAAATCTCTGTGGTTACAGGCGCGCAGGTGGTCTAGTGGTTAGAGGTCATGCCACATACGCAGCCGACCCCGGTTCCTATCCCGATCGGAGGTCCTTTGCTGCATGTCACCCCCCCCCCCCTCTCTCTCCCATGCTTCCTGTCCATCTACTGATGAATAAAGACGCCTATGCAACAACTAAATCTTTAAAAAGAGAGAAAGAAAAAATAAAATCTCTGTTGTTCCTGCAGGCTTTCACTAAATGTGTGTTTCTTGTTATAGTGAAGCGACCGTGGGTTTTATGAAAGGTGCTCTACAGAATAAAGTTATTATTATTATTACTATACATTTAAGTTTTTATTTATTCATTTCATTTTTCTTTCTTTCCTTCTTTATTTTTGTATTACAGTATTATTTTAATCTTGTAAATGTTTTCATATCTGTAACTCTATTTGTATAGCATTTGAGGTGTGCTTCTAACTCACAAGTGTATTTTCATTATTGAAATTTAATTTATTTTCTTTTTTTTTCTCTTATTGGCAGCACAGTGGGAATGGGTGGGGGGAAAGGAAAAAAGAAAAATGTTGTATGTTGAATATCTGTGATCAATGTTCATTTCTTCAAATAAAAATATGTTTAAAAAAAAAAATAAAATTATTAAACATTTATACATTTATACCGGCAAAACCCGACACAGGCAAACACTTGTATGATAAGAGCAGCAGAGACACGCTGGACTGGCTCTCATTAGACTGACCTGGACCCAGTGTTGCCAACTCCTCAGTAAGGAAAGTAGTTATAGGCTGTCCTAAAAGTCGCTAAATGACGTCATCGCCTAATTTGCATAATTACCATTTGCATGTTATTGTATTGGACGCTGTGGGGGAGACAAAAAGGGAGTTAAAAAACCCTAAATATGTTAAAAACTACAAATGAGCTTTCTTATGTTGATTCTTGGTTTGTTTGTTTTTTAAAATGTAAATACATTTGGATATTTATTGTTAAATGTTAGAATATCAAATTGAATCAAAAGACTTATGCAGGGTGGATGCGGAGTGGGGTGGGGTGTGGGTCTCCTCTCTGCTCTGACTGCAGCTGTGTGAGGCTACTGTGAACCTGACCGCCTGTGATTGCTTTGGGACAGGGGAGGGGCTCACGGCAGCACCCACTACTCGTTGACAGTAACGATATGTGCTTCCACTTCAGAGTCTCTTCAGAGTCTCCAATAACACCAGAAAAAGTCGCTAGATTTGTCGCTAGTCGCTTTTGAGGAAAAAAGTCGCTATGAGGGTTTGGAAAGTCGCCAAGTTGGCAACACTGCCTGGACCTCCCGACTGTTGGGTTACATCCTTCTGTCAAGTTTCTTATTACTTATTTAATATTGTTTTATATTCTATGGAACTTTATTGTTTTGTAAGTACTCTTGTAGTTGTTCATTAGTAATAACCGCTCTTTAGTTTCATCCTCAGGTTAAATTAACAGCATTAAATGTTCTCACGTCACTGAAGCTTCATTTCAATCAATCAGGAATCAATATCACATCTTTTACTAAAATCATTCAGCCCTATTGATCAGAGAGTATTAATCAGAGAGTATTGATCAGAGTATTGATCAGAGAGTTAATCAGAGTATTGATCAGAGTATTGATCAGAGAGTATTGATCAGAGAGTATTGATCAGAGAGTATTAATCAGAGTTATTGATCAGAGTATTGATCAGAGAGTTATTGATCTTACTTCTTGGCCTTGTAGACGTATGCGCAGCGTTTCCCGAGGTAGAAGTCGACCTCGTCTCTGCTGTAGCATCCTTCCAGCTTCAGCAGCGCCGTGTGTTCACGCTGGTTCCTCAGACCGCGCTTGTAGCCGGTGAAGATGGCCTTGCTCCACAGTCTGGAACCAACAACCATACATCATTAATAACCAATAATCAATCATTACTAATCACTCCACAGTCTGGAACCAACAACCATACATCATTAATAACCAATAATCAGTGATGTGTGTGTGTGTGTGTATCTCTGTGTGTATGTGTATGTATGAGTGTGTGTGTCAATCAATCAATCTTTATTTATAAAGCTCCAAATCACAACAGAGTCATGTGAAGGCTCTTTCCACATAGAACCCTAACCCTCAGAACCAGACTCAGAGTGGGAGAACATCTTTTAACAGGAAGAACCCTCAGAACCAGACTCAGAGTGGGAGAACATCTTTTAACAGGAAGAAAGTGTGTGTCTCTCTCTGTGTGTGTGTGTGTGTGTGTATATATATGTATTATGTGTGTGTGTATGTATTGTGTGTGTGTGTGTGTATGTGTGAGTATGTGTGTGTGCTCCAGTCTCACCTTCCAGGCATGATTCTTGTCGTCTCGGTTTCACCTGGAAACAAACAAACTGATGTTAAACTTTTATTCTGAACACACTTCATCACTTCCTGTCTGGTATCTGAAGGAGAAACCAGCGCGGGACGGATCGATTCCCATAAATCCATCAGTTATAACGAGGAGACGGAGACCAGAGAGTTATTGATCAGAGAGTATTCACAATAAGACTACTAAAGTATTAAATAACTAATCATTATATATAATATAGTTTCAGAGGATAAAATAACCTCAAACTGAAGGAAAGTCTACAAGAATCTAACAAAGTAAAATCCTCCTATCTGAAGCATTTAAGGAGGAAATACCTTTATTTTGAAAAGTGACTTTGAGGCCCTGATTCTTGAGTGTTTGGATGAATTCAGGTCAGATGTATTTCCTCACATTAAGAGACTAAAAGAAGTTAAAGCTCTCACATGAACACAACGTGAAGAGTTTAACGACTGAAATAAACTTTAACTTATTAGTTTATAACTTTTAGATAATGAGTTAAAGTTCACTTCCTGTCACACAGGAGCAGATTCCCAAACTCAAAGCAAAGTTAAGATTATATAATAACATAATATATAATATAATATAATATCTACATACAGAGCAGAGTGGGTTTATTTAACACTGAGAAACCTCCAGTTAGTTTTCATTCTTATTTCTGTCCTTTACAAACATTTAACCCTTAATGTCTGATATCTACCGTCACAGTAACACCGGGAACCCTCCGGTAATACAGCAGGAAGGGTTCTAACACCGGGAACCCTCCGGTAATAAAGCAGCAAGGGTTCTAACACCGGGAACCCTCCGTTTCTAACACCGGAAAACCTCCGGTAATAATACCGGGCAGACGCGGTTCTAACAGCGGCTCTCCGCTCACACTCTCCCCGGCCTCCAGCGTCTCCTCCTCGGCTACTCTCCGCTCGGCGAGCCGCTCTCAACTCTATCCGGTCTGGATCTCCGGCATCCCGGGCCGCACAGCCGCGGTAACCGACGGGAGAGCGGACCGGAGCCCGGTGGAGACGCGGCGGGAAGATGGAGCGGGATTACCGCAGAATTAAAACAGATATTTACAGTTTTTTTGGCGACATGTTGGAAACTCACCTTCCTCTACGGGGCGAAAATGGCGGAAAAGGACCTGAGAAAGGCATGCTGGGAAATTATCGTAAACAGAGGTGTCCGCGGAGCTGCCGGGACAAAAAAGCGGGAAACGTTTAAATATATTTATCTTTATATATTTTAACATTCTCACATCAAACCATACAAACTAAAGGTAAAGGTTGTTTTTATTAGTCACACATACAGTTGTACAGTAACATTCAGTCTCTGCTTATTACTGGTTTTGATGTTAATAAGCTTCCTGTGTCATTATCAGTGTTGGGCACGTTACTTTTAAAAAGTAATTAGTTACAGTTACTTCTACCAAAAAGTAACTGAGTTAGTAACTGAATTACTCCATTATAAAAGTAACTAGTTACCAGGGAAAGTAACTAAAGCGTTACTTTAAAAAATAATAATAATAATAATAAAAAAAAAAAAAGTATAAATATGTCTAAGAATTTGTATTTTTTTTCTAAGTGGGTTTCTAAAAGCAGATGTAAGCATAAAACAGCCAACAGCGTCAACAACTGTGTTTGGCCACAGGTTTTGTAGTAGAGTGTGCCGTTGAGAGATGCTTCATTACGTTAGAGTTGCTTTTTAACGGACGCTCTGATACATAATGTACATTTCACATGTATGTTCCTGCCTTTTACCTCAAGGAGATTAAAGTAGTGTCTCTACTTCCTGTTTAAAAACGCAACCTTTTCCTCCAAACTCGCCATTGCTGCAGCTTCTGCTAGTGCGTGTGTGTGTGTGTGTGTCTGTCTGTCTGTGTTTGTGTGTGTGTGTGTCTCTCTGTGTGCATGTGTGGTTTGTGCGTAAACACTGCCTCTGATTGGCTTACCATGAAATCTTACTCTGCCTTAACCAATCATCATCACTGTTGTGCTGCCCCTCCCGTCTTTTGTGGCTGAGAGCAAAGTTGGATGAGAACAGGTTCACTGAGTAGATTAGCTTCAGTTTGTAACGTGCCTCATTTCATTAAGTAATGTAACGGCGTTGTAACCATGGAAATAGTAATTAGTTACATTACCCGTTACTGAAAAAAGTAACGCCGTTTATTTAAACAGCGTTATTCCCATCACTGGTCATTATCAGAGTTCACTAAACTAATATTATTATATTGGAAAATGTTCTATATACATAACATCTCACCCTATTCTACTGTAATGGAACAACAGATATGGAACAAATCCTTATTTTATAAAGACTGGTTTTAGAGAAATATTTGGTCTATAACTGACTTCATGGAAGCTAACGGCAGTTTTAACCCTTTCATTTCAGATTTCATGAATTTATGAAACACACTTCCCCAAGAATTTGTATTTCTAACCAAAAACATAACGACACACCAAATTATACAGCAACTGTCCCCACTATCAATCCAAGGAACTTTAATTCTGGACAAGAAATGCTAAAACTATTCTTTTTTTTTTTTTGCCAACATTCTTTTTTATTATTTTCACAATATTACAAAAAAAGAAGAAATACAACTTATTAACTTACTAACTATTGAACAAACACGTCAACCCCCCACCCCCGGCCCTTACAACATTTCAAATTCTTGGTTGGGAATCAGGTTAGTGAGTTCATTATATACAAGAAAAGATAAACAATATTAAAACAAACATATTTGTGTAATATTAAGTACTGCAAAGCGTCCCCAGGCTCTTCCATCACATGAGACAAGTCTGTCCTCAATACAAAGCAAATAAAGGGATCCCACATCTGGTGGAAATGATGTTGTTGGTGTTAGGGTTAGGGTTAGGGTCTGCTCTGCTCCTCTCTGCTCCTCACTGTTCCTCTCTGCTCCTCATTACTCATCACTGCTCCTCATTACTCCTCTCTTCTCCTCATTACTCCTCACTGCTCCTCATTACTCCTCTCTTCTCCTCATTACTCCTCACTGCTCCTCATTACTCATCACTGCTCCTCTCTGCTCCTCCTACAGAGACACTGATGAACCAGAGTCGACCATAAACCCAGCATACAGAGGTTGAGTGAATGTGGTGTTGAAGGTGTGGAGGTGGATCAGTGTGTCAGAGGAGACTCTGTAGAAGGACAGAGTGCCAGCAGGACAGTCCACATACACTGCTACTCTGTTAGAGACAGAGGAGGAGGAGGAGGAGGAGGAGGAGGAGGAGGAGATGGATGTTTTTATCTTATTGTGACGGACAGAGTAACCATCACCACCACAGCAGTACAGATTCCAGGACTGATCATTCCATCCAAACGAACAGTCATCACTGTCTCCTTTCCTGTTGATTCTTCTGTAACTCACTGATATATAAACCATTCCGCTCCACTCGACCTCCCAGTAACAGCGACCAGTCAGATCATTTCTACACAGCAGCTGAGGATAGAAGTCAAATCTGTCTGGATGATCAGGATATGACTGATCCTCCTCCACATATGTCACCTTCCTGTTGTTATCAGACAGTTTGAGGTTTGTGTGCATTGTGTTTGGATCCAGTTCCAGTTCACAGGCATCTGATGGAGAGAACGAGACACAATACAGCTGCAGTTTATCATCTGTTGATTTATTAACTACTTTACTGAAACCATTCAAACTTAAACCATCTCCATGACAACTGAGACACTCCATCACTGAGGAAGACCATGAGATGTGACTGAAAGCTTTGGACATACAGAGTAAGTGGACCTTTAGATGAGAATGTTTTTCAAAGTGAAACTTGATTCCAGCTGCGTCTGATGTTTGTCTGAATGTAATTAATGAAGTATTTAAGATGGTTAAAGAACAGGATTTTTCTATCAACTTAACTCATGTAACTTAAACCAGTAACGTTCCACATCTAGAAAGGAGTTAGTCTGTCTGTGTGTTCTTGGCTTGTTCTTGACATTCCCATCAGTATGTTTCTTATTCATGTCCACTGCTTTCATATTAGAGATGAGATGAAGTTGAGCTGGAAGCTAACAGTGGTGATGCAGGGAGAGGCAGCACTGCAGAGCTGCAGGTAGCTCAGCTCATTTTACTTTGTTGATAATGAGAGGAAGGTTTGAACACGCTTGAATTGAAATAATAATATAACAAACATGATTTGAATATTGCACTAGCTCTCCATCAGTATGTTTCTACCTTTTAAAGGGTTAGGTGATATATTCAAAACTTATGTTATTGTCAGTGACTTGTTAAATAAATGAATCCATTTGAAAGTGATCAGTGACATCATCGTCATTGATGATGAAAAGTCAAAGTATTTTCTTTTACATTTTGTAATGAATTAAGAGGGAGATATAAAAGGAGTCATTGGTAGAAATAAACCACCAAATCTCAGTATCATTTATAAAATATGTTTGTATGTTGTGCATATAGATAAGAGTGTAAGTCATGTATTTGAATACATGCATTCATACTTTTACATCTGTGAAGAGTTTTAGTGTCAGTCTTTAGTATTTGGGCCATTCATTTAAAATAAAAAGATAAATATTTATAAATATAATATTAAAACACTCAACCCTTCCCCTTCTTTTCACTCAGAAGAATGTTTGTGTCAAAGTATTAAATGAATTATTGAGCTTTAAAATGTCAAAATGTCATTCAGTGTAACTGTCCTGAGTTAAATTCTAATGACAAAACTGTTTTTAAAATGTAGAAAAATCATCCTAAAATATAAATTAACACACATGGCATGATTATGTAAGTGTTTGCAACACTATGTAGAATAATGGGTAACTTATTTTAAAATGTGAATAACTTCTGTCCCAAAATGTGTGCGTCACCAATGTCATTCAGTGTAACCATGGGTAAAAAGTCATTTTAAAGCATACCACATGATGCTGATCATGTGACAGTGTGTGACATCATGAAAAGGACCCTTAGAGGACCCTCTGTCCATGTGGTCATGTGACTACATCTCTCTGTAATATTTGATCATTTCAGTTTTTCACCCGCTTGTAACCCATGGTCCAAAAATGTCCTTCAGTGCGACTCAGAAAACAAACTTTAAATATTATGATTTTTAAAAAGCTAAATTAAATATGATAATTAATGACAATGTCTATCAGTGAAGGTCTTAACTTTATATAGGTAGCAAAGGAACTGCCTGATAAATGTGTTTATGTCTGAGATCCGTCCTTCAGTGTTAAACATGTTACACTAAATGACAGAAACGTTACACTGAATGACGGAAACGTTACACTGAATGACAGAAACGTTACACTGAATGACAGAAACGTTACACTGAATGACAGTGATAGTTTATAACATTTAATCATGCATCATATTTATTTGTTGTATTTAGTTGTTGTATTAATAGTGGATATTATCATTTATAACTATTTTATATCATTTGAATGTATTTTAAGGCACATTATCTGTAAACTGTCGACATCTTAAACATCTCGTCCTGATTTTAGTTTTTAACTTTAAAGAAAATACTGGTGCTGCTGCAGATAATTGTTTATAGGATCATTATTGTTGTTGCTAAAGGAATCACATTTAATCAATATTTTTGGGCCATTTTGATATTTGTCATTCAGTGTAACGTAATATTGTCATACAGTTTAACACCAATATTTTATATTTAAATACAGTCATTTGTCTTTTTTGACTCACAGAGACAAAAACAAATCTTAAAAGTAGTAAAAGGTATTTTTAAACATTTAAGAAAGAAATTCAGTGCAAGGCAGTAAATGTTTGTTAAAGACCTTCAACACATTTAGAGTTGTACCAATGACGCATCAAATATGTGGTGTTCAAAATGAAATAATGTTTTCTGGGTAGTTATATTTCTGACAGTCTGAACATAAATATAGAACCAAATGAATGTGATAAATGGACATAAAAGACTTTTTGTTAAAACAACAATTAGGGTTACACTGAATGACATTTTTCCACAGTATATTCTTACTAATCACAATAAAAATGAATTACTGGTTTTATTCTTGAATATAACTAATATAAGTGCAAAGGTGACACTCCAATGAACATTAAAAAGCCTTTTAGGGAACTCTACTAGCTCTTTTATTTTTTTAATACTTTGAAAACCTCATACGTTTTTGACCCATTTATCACTGATCTGTACCTGTATGGGACTATAAGATCTGTGCTACTTTATATATTTCTGTATACTAATAAAATACATAGGAAACATGTAAATCATGTGACATTGTGACTGTTTTCCTTTTAGGGTGTTCAGAGCAGGGACAGACAGCTGAGAGACACTGAAGTCAGGGGACAGAGGACAGAGTC
Source organism: Scomber colias (assembly GCA_021039105.1). Lineage (NCBI taxonomy): Eukaryota > Metazoa > Chordata > Actinopteri > Scombriformes > Scombridae > Scomber > Scomber colias. Next base: position 776,508 of record JAJDFG010000128.1, read on the forward strand.
ATATCAGCCAGTTAGTGGAAATGTGGAAGGATATCACACTCGGGAGTAAAAACAAGTTGCTTTATATGTTAACATTTTGATGCTGTTTTTGCCTTTCACTTGAACCTTTACCTGTATCTGTGTCTGTTCACTGAGCCATAAGATACAACTAGGAAAAGAACATTTATTCACAACATTTGAATTCAAACTTTGATCAATATTCTTCCCATGTTATTTATTCATCTACAAAACTGGATGATTAGGCCTGCAATTAAAGAATTGATATTTGATATTTATCACTTCATTACTTCCATTCAAAATGTGTTTTCCTTTACCTTTACTAATCTATCTTTTTAGTAGAATAAAATATATTTGTGAATGTTTTGCAGTGTAGATAATTTATGACATAATTCTGTTCAAACCATTAACGGATCTGTCAGGTTTCCCATATGTGTCAATGTTAAACTCATTCCTACGCCCTTGCTCACCATACTGAAGTTACTGCGCTGAAGTTTGGGCCAATAATTACAAATCTAATGTACAGTCATTGTTTATTCTTCAGAAAAGAGCAATTTGTAACATCCATAATGCAGAGTACAGGGATCATTCAAATCCATTATTCTTACTGTCTCATTTACTGAAGTTTGCTGATCTGGTGGAATTTCAAATAGCTCAAACTATGTACAAAGCAAAAAACAACCAACTGCCTGCAAATATCCAACAAATGTTCAGTGTAAGAGAGGAGGGCTACAATCTAAGAGGTCATACTTATTTCAAAAGTGTTAGCGTGCCAACGATGAGGAGGAACTTTAGTATTTGTGTTTGTGGTGTGAGGCTATGGATCAGTCTAAATGTGGAACTGAGGGAATGTCCAAACATTACGTTTTTTATAAAGAGGTACAAAGAAATGATCTTCAGTAGGTATAGGAATTAAGATGCTATTATTATATATGTATTTATATTATATGTATGTGTATTATATGTGATTTGGTTGTGTCCAAAAATGAGTGGATGACATTGAACTTGGTACTTTGTGTACTATTATTTGTATTACTTTGAGTTAATGCTGATAATATTTATGATAGTGACAATGGTGGCAATTTAGTGATGATGATGATGATGATGATGATGATGTTGATGATAATGGTAATAATGATGATAAAGATATAACACTACGACTAGATAATAATAGTAAAAATAGTAATGGTGATATAGACGGTAATGATAGTGATAATAATATTAATGATAATATATTTCTATATACTACACAGGAACACAGGTACAGAAATGTAAGTTGATTGTGAATTAGGGGCAGGAATTAAATAAGTGTAAACTTCATCCTGCTCCTTTTCAGGCACAGTTACTGCCAGAAGAATGTCATTGTTTGCTTCTTTTATTTGTTTCATTCTTGGTTGATTTTCTTTTTTCCTTTTGGAATTGAAATTGTTCGTTTATGTCTGAAATAAACATAAAAAACATAAAATGATGAAATCAAACGTATTAGCTTGTAAAATGCACCTGTTAGTCTCTCAGCACCTGTCAGCATTCATTATAAATTGATTCCAATGAGAGTCGATGTAAACCCTTCACAAGCAAGTGACCTGAGGCTGCTCTCTGATTGGCTTCCTTCAGTTTTCCAGGACATGCCCACTTTTATTGGCAGCTAATTGTTGTTGTTTTATGTTTTTAATCTACTATGATTGGACAGATGTATGATTTTTGTACATTATTGTAAAAAAGAAAATTCAAGACAAACTATTTAAACTTATGAGTGTTTTAATTCAAGTTCACAAGGCTAAAAATGCACCTAGTTGAAGACACAATAACTAAAATATATATGGTGGTGTCTCTTTTTAAGCACATTAACTTATTGGTAACTTTACTTTAACTGTTGGTAACTTTAGGTGATGTGAGTGAAATGGACATTTTGTCAGGTCTGATTATAATGTTTTATTCCTGTCTCTGTGGGTCAGAGATACCATACTGGGACACACCAGGGAACACTTCTCCTTTATAAACTACCTTCTTAGTGCCACCTTGCTGCTGGGGGACAGGTTTGAACATTTCCTGAGGATGCACTGAGCAACACCTTGAAGACCGACCCGATGCTCAATGGAAGCAAGCTGAAGACAGAGTTTAGTCTCATCTACAGCAGGACGAGTTCAGAGCCTGTTGTGGTGCTGTGGATCTATTCCAGTTGTTTATGGAGAGAACAATGTTGAAGAAGTCTTCTCAGAGACTGTCACTTTTCCTAAAGATCCTCATCACCCATGACCACAGCGGAAGCTGAGAAGTGCTTCTCAACCATGAAAAGAATTCAAACTTTTCTCAGAAACAGCATGACCCAGGAGAGGCACTGGCCATGCTGTCAATGGAAAAGAGACTGGTGACTGACTTTAACCAGAGAGTCATTGAGAAGTTCTGTTCAAGTAGTACTACCGGCTGTGTTTAGGCACCATTACAATGTGGTGTGTTGTTTTTAGATTGGCTTTCCTTTCTTTTTAATTTTTTTTGCTGCGGTATGAAGTAGTGCTACGGTTTGTTTGACACTAACCCTAGGACACCCCCCCCCCCCCACCAAACTGCTCCAAACAGCTGAAATCAGTATGAATGAATGAACTTCATCTGCAGGAGAGACATGAGGGACATTTTGGAGCAGGTAGCGCCACCATGTGGACATTTATAAAACATTTCTCTTGTAACTCCTGAACTGTGACCAACAGAAGGAAATTTCTGTTTCATGGATTCATTGGTTCAGGATAAATGTCAGTTTAGGCCACGCCCCTTTCTGACAAAACACATTTTCCATCATTTTGAACCTTTTTCACTTCTTTTACATATTTCATCCAGTTTTTCTCAAAGTTCTCATGAATCAAACTGAAAACACACTCACACTTCCTCAGACCAGGTTTCAGTCTCTGCAGTCCACCATGGTCCATCCTGGAGGAAGAGACAAAGACACAATCAGCTTCATACACCTTCACTCATATTCACCATTAAACATGAACCACAGTCCCTCAGTTAGTCAGAGTGTCGTCCATCTGTCCATACCTGAGAGTGTCCACCTGACTGTCCATACCTGAGAGTGTCCACCTGTCTGTCCATACCTGAGAGTGTCCCCCTGTCTGCCCATATCTGATAGTGTCCATCTGTCTGCCCATACCTGAGAGTGTCTACCTGTCTGTCCATACCTGAGCGTGTCCACCTGTCTGTCCATACCTGAGAGTGTCCAGTCTCCAGTGTGGATCCTCCAGTCCAGCAGACAGCAGCTTCTCTCCTGAGTCTCCTGGATGATTGTAGCTCATGTCCAGCTCTCTCAGATGGGAGGGGTTGGAGCTCAGAGCTGAGGCCAGAGAAGCACAGCCTTCCTCTGTGATCAGACATGCTGACAGACTGAATAGAATAGAATAGAATAGACTTCATGGTCATTGCATAAGAAGTACAACTAACTTTGCTGTGCCGTGCCTGAATATAAAAACTAGAAAATAGACAGTAATAAACAGTGATGGGAATAACAGCAATATGGTTATTGCAATTTATCAGTTAAAAAAAGGAGGGTCACAACCTTCCCTCTCTTGACTGGGTTATTTACTCCACATACATTCCAAGCTGACATTTCTTGTTGTTTGTTTTCTATCTCCTGAGCAGAGATCATTCTCAGTGTTGATCCAGTATCATTTTGACTCTAATGTATCAGTTAAACAAAGTGTACTTCTAGCCAGCGGGTCAAAATGAAATGAATTAGAAGGAAATCTAAATGGGGATTGACATCAGTAAAGACATTTGGACAAACTGCTGATATGTTGTGCATCCACAAAACAACACACCACCCGCTTATTCCCAAAGTAGGGATTTACATTACCTGTGTAAGAAGAAAGAGAGTCTAAATATATGACCAAAAGAGTGAACTTAGTTGCACCTCTATGGAGTTTATTCCCTATCTTAATTCAAGAGCATATTAAATGGATTTGAGAGCAGTATTTATTGATTTCATGCTCAGATTTTGTGATATTTTCTCTCGCGCTCAAATTTGCTCTGCTCTGCTCACAGTGTGTCCTCGCACTCGGTTACAACGCTGCTCGCACAGATTTCCTGCACTCACACTCGAGTTCCTCCTCTCGCGCTCAAGTAGCTTGTGCTCGCGGATCTCTGCTCTGCTCTCGGATTTTTTGTGGATCAAAGCTGTCAACCAATAGAAGGCCGGCTAGTATTGACCAATCAGACTGTCCCTGTTTTTTTACGGGTGCGTTCGCTGTTCTTGGACCCTTCTAACCCTGTTCAAACACAAAACAATCATCTGTGTCATATAAAACAGTTGTTTATTTTCACATCAGCAGTAAATGATCAACATTATCATTCATTTGGACTGTACATCCAATATTCACTCTCTTTTCTCTTTGTTTTTGCTCTCTTACAACTCCTGAGGGAAATATTCAGCTCTTTAGCTGCTAAATTCTCCTCAAACATAATTAACAGCTCAATATTTTGGGGTTTTGTGGAGTGGATTTTTAAAGCTTTCTCTCTTAAAACAGCTGAGCACTGTCAGTGAACCAAAAGCATAAACCAAAACACTGACCAACAGTGGTCAAAAAAATGAAAGAAACCACATTTATTACAGCACCGGAGGTCAGGAGTGGATAAACCCGGTTGAAAGAGTGCCCGCCCGTATGCGACGCTCCTCGAAGAACAGCGAACGCACCCATAAACAAACAGGGACAGTCTGATTGGTCAATACTAGTTGGCCTTCTATTGGTTGACAGCTTTGATCCACAAAAAATCCGAGAGCAGAGCAGAGATCAGCGAGCACAAGCTACTTGAGTGCGAGAGGAAGAGCTCGAGTGTGAGTGCAGGAAATCTGTGCGAGCAGCGTTGTAACCGAGTGCGAGGACACAGTGCGAGCATGCGCAGAGCAAATTTGAGCGCGGAGAGCAGAGTTTTGAGAGAAAATATCATAAAATCTGAGCATGAAATCAATAAATACTGCTCTCAAATCCATTTAATATGCTCTTGAATTAAGATAGGGAATAAACTCCATACACCTCCAACTGGAGAACTTCCATCATGAACACTGGTCACAATAAAAGATAGAATCAGAGGAGGTAGTAACTAGGCATGTGTCGGTATGAGATTCTGATGGTATGATAACCTTAGGTAAAAATATCACGGTTTCACGGTTTTATGATTAGAGGTATAAAATGTGATATTTTGAAATATCTGTATTTAAAACCAAAAAAAAAAGGAAGAAAATTACATTGAACATATATAGAACATGATCGAACATAAGAAAATACGTATTTAAAATAAAAAATAACTGAATTCTTTCTAAATAAAAGCAGCTCAAGTCACGACATAAATGAATTATTTTTAGCGAAAAAAACACAAAATGCGAATAAATGCAATCACTTAACCTGTGGCTCAAGATCAGAACATAAATATTTGAAAAAAGTAAAAATACTCCTAAGATAAATATAAATAAATGCAGGCAGGAGCTTAAAACTGAATCTCAACAGTTTTTGGAGACTTGCTCACTATCATATTGGCTGTATTGCCTCCTCACACTGCCACTGTCCACAAGTATGTTTTACACGTTGGGACCTTCTTCCTCCAAGCCGCGGCTGTCTCTCTTTTTATGGTAGCCGAAGTATTCCCATACAGCCAACTTGGTCCTTTTAGACGGGGGAAAGTTCGGGGGGCTCGCCTCCTTCAGCCATCATACAGCCTGCAGAGCTACCTGCTTGTAACAGCAACCAGAGGTGCGCGGGAGGAGCGGACCTTTACGCTGCAGCGGCACAGGACCTGAAGGACCTCCACTTCCTTTCTGACGAGACGTCACATTAAAAAAAAAACAGCTCATACCGCAGGAACGGTATGATAGAAAATTTTAGTGTTTCTGAAACCGTGACTTTTTCATACCGTGGTTTAGCTTGAAACCGGTAACCGGCCCATGCCTAGTAGTAACACGTCACACTGGGTATCATTCAGTAACAGTGAGCCACTTCTACACCTTGAAGAATGAACAACTATTAAGGCTCTAAATAAGATACCTGGCACGCAGTGAGCATGATGCATTCATGTGCACAGGACAGCGTCGGACATGAGAGATTTGAGCAAATGGTGCACAGGGGCACAGGGGCACAGCCTTCCTGTTACAGAGACTTGAACATTCAGGTGGAATCAAAGGAACTGCATCAAACTGGTTTAAGTCTATCTATCAGACCGATTTCAGTTTGTACGTTAATGTTAAATCCTCCATGCAAACATAAGTTAGACACAGTGTTCCTCAGGGTTCAGTGCTTGGACCAATATTATTCATCTTATATATGCTTCATTTACCGTCACACTATCAATCTATATATTTTTCATTGTTATGCAGACGATACTCAATTATATCTTTCAAGTTATTGTGCTTGGCTTCAAACATGTAAGACATCTTGAACTCCTGTTCTCTATTCACTGATGAATGGGCTCCTTAATAAAAATCCACAACAACCTGCATGTAGAGAACATGAGAGTAATTCTGTGTTGTATATTTTCTGTTAATAATTCAATTATATTAGACTTTCATGACTTAATGCACATTGAGTCTTTATTGAAGATTAAATGACAGAAACATAAATCCTGGCTCACATGTTGGTGTGGAAGGAGTTTTACTTACTGTATACTTGATGTTACATCACTGCAGCTCAGACAGTACACTAAAACTTTTTGGTATCATAAACTCTTCATGTAAACTAGAAACTGAGGAGAAGCCATAAATATGACGTTATATACACAATAATAAAACTGACCTGAGAGTTTCCAGTCCACAGTGTGGACTCTCCAGTCCAGCAGAAAGCTGCTTCACTCCTGAATCCTGCAGCTCGTTGTGACTAAGGTCCAGATCTCCTAGACTAGAGGACTGGGTGCTGAGAACTGAGGACAGAGCTGCACAGCTTCTCTCTGAGAGGTGACAGTCACTCAACCTGGAGAAGAATTTTAATAAGTTAATTCACAGATCCAATACATAAAGACAACAAAAACTTGGTGGTTAAACCTTTATAGACAGTTGAATCCTGACCTGAGGGTGTCCAGTCCACAGTGTGGACTCTCCAGTCCAGCAGAAAGGAACTCCACTCCTGAATCCTGCAACTTGTTGTTACTCAGATCCAGATTTCTCAGACTAGATGACTGGGAGCTGAGAACTGAGGACAGAGCTGCACAGCTTCTCTCTGAGAGGTTACAGCCACTCAACCTGGAGAAGAATCAGCAGAACAAAAGAATTGCAAACATTACTTTTCTTCATTGAGCAAAGATGAAACTACATTAATCTGGATAGTTCTGTGTGCACCTACAGAGCTTTGTTGGAGGCTTTGACCACTGGCAGCAGCCTCAGAAGAGCCTCCTCTGAAGCAGAGTATTTCTTCAGGTCAAACACGTCCAGATCCTTTTCTGATGACAGTAAGATGAAGACCAGAGCTGACCACTGAGCAGGAGACAGTTTATCTGTGGAGAGACTTCCTGATCTCAGGTACTGTTGGATCTCCTCCACTAGAGAACGATCATTCAGTTCATTCAGACAGTGGAACAGATTGATGCTTCTCTCTGCAGACACATTCTCACTGATCTTCTTCTTGATGTACTCCACTGTTTTCTGATTGGTCTTTGAGTCACTTCTTGTCTGTTTCAGCAGGCCTCGTAGGAGAGTCTGATTGGTCTGCAGTGAAAGACCTAGGAGGAAGCGGAGGAACAAGTCCAGGTGTCCATTTGGACTCTTTAAGGCCTCGTCCACAGCACTCTGGTAGAAACGTGTTGATTCAGATCTGTCTTTCAAGACTTTAGACCACCTGGATGTTATTTGTTCTTCTTCCAGCAGATTGACTCCAGACTTGATGAATGTCAGATGGACATGAAGAGCAGCCAGAAACTCCTGAAGGCTCAGATGGACGAAGCAGAACACCTTGTCCTGGTACAGACCACTCTCCTCTTTAAAGACCTGTGTGAACACTCCTGAGTACACTGAGGCTGCTCTGATATCGATGCCACACTCTGTCAGGTCTGATTTATAGAAGATCAGGTTGCCTTTCTGCAGCTGCTCAAAAGCCAGTTTTCCCAGAGACTCAATCATCTTCCTGCTCTCTGGACTCCAGTGTGGATCTGTCTCAGCTCCTACTTCATACTTGACGTTCTTCAGTTTGGACTGAAGCACCAGGAAGTGGATGTACATCTCAGTCAGGGTGTTGGGTAGCTCTCCTCCCTCTCTGCTTTTCAACACATTCTCCAGAACTGTAGCAGTGATCCAGCAGAAGACTGGGATGTGGCACATGATGTGGAGGCTTCGTGATGTCTTGATGTGGGAGATGATGGTGCTGGCCTGCTCCTCCTCTTTGAATCTCTTCCTGAAGTACTCCTCCTTCTGTGGGTCAGTGAACCCTCTGACCTCTGTCACCATGCTGACACACTCAGGAGGGATCTGATTGGCTGCTGCAGGTCGTGTGGTTATCCAGAGGCGAGCAGAGGGAAGCAGTTTCCCCCTGATGAGGTTTGTCAGCAGCACATCCACTGAGGTGGACTCTGTAACATCAGTCAGGATCTCAGTCTTGTGGAAGTCCAGAGGAAGTCGACACTCATCCAGACCGTCAAAGATGAACACAACCTGGAACTCTTCAAACCTGCAGATTCCTGCTTCTTTGGTTTCAGTAAAGAAGTGATGAACAAGTTCCACCAAGCTGTACTTTTTCTCTTTCACCACATTCAGCTCTCTGAAAGTGAATGGAAATGTGAAGTGTATGTCCTGGTTGGCTTTGTCTTCAGCCCAGTCCAGAGTGAACTTCTGTGTTAAGACTGTTTTCCCAATGCCAGCCACTCCCTTTGTCATCACTGTTCTGATTGGTTCATCTCTTCCAGGTGAGGCTTTAAAGAAGTCTTCTTGTCTGATTGTTGTTTCTGGTCTGTCTGGTTTCCAGGATGCTGTTTCAATCTGTCTGACCTCATGTTCATCATTGACCTCTCCAGTCCCTCCCTCTGTGATGTAGAGCGGTGTGTAGATCTGATTCAGAAGGGTTTGGTTTCCTGCTTTAGCGATCCCCTCAAACACACACTGGAACTTCTTCTGCAGGTTAGACTTGAGTTTACGTCGACACTTTGCAGCACCAGTTCCTGAATAAACAAACAACAAATGAAATCAATGAGTGGATCCTACAGAAAGTCTAGAAATCTGAACATGTAAGTGTGTCTGTGTAGATTTTCCTCCTCCATCAGTTTTATTCAGCTCATCAGTGGAAGACAAACAGCCTCTGATCTGATGCAGACATGTGCAGCATATTTACAGCAGAGTTTGAAATATAAACCTCTCCCATGTTGCCTCCATTTCCTCTCCATCATGTTAAATCTGTTAAAATCCTCTTACTGCTCTGCAGACATTCAGCCAGCTCCTCCTGCTTCATTCTCCTCAGGAAGTGTAGTGTGATCCTCAGAAATGCCTCTCTGCTTCTCCTCCTCTGCTCTTCCTCCTCACCGTCCAACACCTCCTCATCCTCACTCTGACTCTCTAAGCATTCTGGGTCATCTGGACTCAGACCCCTCTGGACTCTCTTCAGCTCGTTCTTCACAAAAGTGACGATGTTCTCCTCCAGCAGCTGGAACAGAAAGATAAAGTGAACATCATTTAAACTGGTAGAACACAACATGTGATTCATGTGTCAGTCTGAAGGCCTGCTGGTCTAAACAGAGTAGCATGGACACTGTTAGGACCTGAATGCTACTTTACTATTTCATCTGTGGTTGATGGAGTTAATAGTAAAAGGTGTGTTTGTACATGTACACACCATAAATATGGAGTCCAGCTGTGTTTGATGCTGCTGTGCAGACTGATCACTGGGAACCTCTGAGCTCTGCTGCTGATCTCTGTGGAGAAAACATCACGTTTAAGGACATTTAATGACTGAAATCTGCACTCAGCTTATTAAAGATGTTCTGTCATGATGACTAAATGAACTCCTGTAAATGCTACTCTGATTACTGGATGTTAAATTCTTACCTTCCATCAGCAGGTTGTCCATCTTTAAACTTAATAGGACAACCCATAGACCGGTCACTCTTCATGGACACACAGCTGGGTTCAGGAGAGTCTGCTCTCTGCTGCTGCATCCTGATACTAATAAAACAGACAAAAACATGAAGTTAAAACCAAAGAACTGCTGTCCAGCTTCACTGAGCAATCCCTTCCTGCAGTTTCTGCTGGCATGCAGTTACTCCCTGTTCCGGCTGGCATGCAGCAACCCCTACCTGTTCCTGTCTCTGCTATTTGGCCTCCTGCCCAGCCTCCAGAGGGGTCCTGTCTTCAAAGATGTGCCATGCTTCACCTTGGTTACCAGCCTCCTGCTTGATTATGGGGGGCGAGTATTGCTTTTGACCTCCTCTCCTTGTGTCTTCCCCGGTAAACGCACCAGCCTTCTGTCCCTGACCCCGAGTATCGCCTGTTCCTGTCTGCCTGTTCCTGTTTCCTGTGGCTGTGTGGCGTCCTCCGGCTTCGATCCTGTCAGGAGAGCCCAGAACTTCCAGCATGGTCAACCTCATGTCCATGAGTGCAGCTGGCATTGTCTTGTCTGCTGCCAACTCTGTCATCAGTGACCCTGAGCACTGCCTGTCTATACCTGTTCAATTACCTTGAGGACTGTAATAAAGATCATTTAAAACTGCTCACTGGTGTTCTGTGCTGCAACTGGGTCCTACAACTGTGACCTACCTGTTTAGAGCAAGTAACTAATTGGATGAACCAAAATTTCCTTCAATTAAATCAGGACAAAACTGAGGTCATTGTTTTTGGCAATAAAGAGAAGAGGATTGCTGTCAGTAAACATCTCGAGTCACTCTCTCTATAAACTACGGACCAAGTCCGAAACCTTGGCGTGCTGATAGACTCAGATCTGACCTTCAGCAGTCACATCAAATCAGTCACCAAAACAGCCTTCTATCAGCTTAAGAACATATCCAGAGTGAAGGGTTTTATGTCTCAAACAGACCAGGAGAAGTTGATTCATGCTTTCATTTCAAGTAGACTCGACTACTGTAACGGTCTTCTGACTGGACTCCCACAAAAAAGCATTAAACAGCTGCAGCTCATTCAGAACGCTGCAGCTCCAGTTTTAACCAGAACAAAGAGATCAGAGCACATTACTCCAGTTCTAAAGTCTTTACACTGGCTCCCAGTCAGTTCTAAAGTCTTTACACTGGCTCCCAGTCAGCTCTAAAGTCTTTACACTGGCTCCCAGTCAGTTCTAAAGTCTTTACACTGGCTCCCAGTCAGCTATAGAATAGATTTTAAAGTTCTGCTACTGGTCTACAAATCACTGAATGGTTTAGGTCCAGAATACATGAATGACATGTTAGTACAATATAAACCCAGTAGAGCTCTGAGATCTACTGACTCAGGTCAGATAGTTGAGCCCAGAGCTCTGAGATCTACTGACTCAGGTCAGATAGTTGAGCCCAGAGTTCAAACTAAACATGGTGAAGCAGCTTTTAGCTGTTATGCTGCACACAACTGGAACAAACTACCAGCAGAACTGAAATCAGCCCCAACAGTGAACACTTTTAAATCCAGGTTAAAAACATTTCTCTTCTCCTGAGCTTACGATTGAGCTCTTTTAAAGCACTTTACATTTTAATCTTTAATTTGCACTCTATGTCCTTTTAATGATTTTAAAGCTAATTTATTATTTTGTGCTGCAATCATTTTATTTATGTCTTTCTATTTTTCTGTACTTTGTTTTCATTATGGTGGTGGTGGTGGTGGTGGGGGGGGGGGTAATTGTATGTTTTAAGTTTCTCAAATTACATGTTTTTCTGTTTTATATAAAGCACATTGAGTTGCCATTGTGTATGAAATGCGCTATATAAATAAAACTGCCTTGCCTTGCCTTACCACCTCCACCCGTTACATGTTGTTATGCCACTGTGTTGAGTCCCCTGCAATTTAATTGTGCTAATTATACAATGACAATAAAGGCATATTCTATATTCTATTGTATAACTCCTGTAAATGCTGCTCTGATTACTGGATGTCAAATTCTTACCTTCCATCTTTAAACTTAATAGGACAACCCATAGACCCATCACTCTTCATGGACACACAGCTGGGTTCAGGAGAGTCTGCTCTCTGCTGCTGCATCCTGATATGAATAAATAAGTGAAAACAGCATGTAGTTAACACCAAAGAACTGTGTCCAGCTTCACTGAGTCTCTGCTGTCCAGTGCCTCCACAGACACACAGCCAGCTCCCATCAGCCCCCCTGCTGAGGTCCTCCTGTCTCTTGGTCTCCTTTCTACGTGGTTTTGTTGACACCTTGGTCTCCAAAGTTTCTATCCTGAGCAGCTCTTCCAGCCTCCAGAGTGGTCCTGCCCATCTGTCCTGCCTTCTTTCTCCTCTTTGTTTTCTCCTTCCTGACCAGCCTGGAGGGACATTTGGGAGCTGTCCCTTGAGGGGCGACTGTCATGATTCCTGTTTAAGCTCTGTTTGTGTTGTCCTGTCTGTTTCTGTCCCTGCCTTCAGTTTCAAACCCACCTGCTCACCTGCTGCCACTGTGTAATTCCCTCATCAGCTCCTCACTACATATACTGCTCTCACTCATTTTCTTTCATTGTAGACACTAGATTGTGATGCTGTTCCTGTCTGTTCCTGTTCCTCTTGTTACCTGTTCCTGCTGGTTTCAACCTTATTTGAACTGCTTTCCCTTTATGGTCTGTAAGCCTGTCTGTTGGTTTCTGAGCATTAAAGCTGTTTCCATTCAACCTGTCTGTGGTGTTTGTGCCTGCTTCACCTGCTCCGCCCCACATAACACAGGAGGTTTATTCAGCCCAAACAGCCAACCAACCATTTTTAACTTCTTACCTTCCATCAGCAGGTTGTCCATCTTTAAACGTCATAGGACGACCCATAGACCGGTCACTCTTCATGGACACACAGCTGGGTTCAGGAGAGTCTGCTCTCTGCTGCTGCATCCTGATACAAACAAACAACAAATCAAAGAGTTTAAAAAGATGAATGTTGAGCAGACTGTCAGCAGCTGAAGTTTTAGAAGCAGAATGAAAATCAGTAAGAAGACAGTGGATGAGAAACGTTCACCTGTTCATCAAAATGTCATCTGATGAAAGATGCTGTCTCATCTTAGTTGATTAGTTGACTAATCAGTGGTTGAGCTCTTTGTTAACTCACAAAGTTAGTAGTTCATTCTGAGTTATTGTGACTTATTATTCAGTAGTTGAGTGTCAGATGTGACAGTGAGTGTGAATAATGATGGTGGAGTGATGTGAGTGGAGAACAGTGATGGACAGTTAGAGATCCTCATCTCACCTCTGAGCTTTGGTCTGGCTGTCATGTTCCCCACACAGAGAGCTTTTAGAGGGAGGGACTCCCTCCTCTCTGTCCTCACACTGATCCATAGCAGAGAAACACCTTCACACAAACACAACAACATGCTCATTCATTACAACCAGCTGCACATCACACAGGTCTGCACTGTTGTCTAACATCCTGTCATTATTCATTCCACCACCAGATGGAGCCACAGTAACAAACTATTTAAAGACTTTCACTCAGCTTTAATGTTTAATAACTTAGTTTCTGAATGTTCCACTGACTTTTCATTTGCCTGATTAAATAACTGAATATCATGAATGAAAAGATGTTTTCAACAGTATTTCTGTCACCTTCTTTTAACACATTTCATAGTATATTACTAATGGCCCAAAAGATGAGTCTAATCTTTATATTATATGGAGTACATACTGTATATTACATGTTCATACTCATATAACTCATTTTATAGTATTAACATCAGTGAAAGTTTACATAGTGCTGTCATAGTGGAACAATGGGCAGTACAGTAGTAATATTAATATCAATGTACATTATTATTAGTAATAGTGTGACAGAGTTCACACATGAACAGCTAACTGCTCAGTAACACTTTAAAAACATGCAGCTGAAATACACAGGCAGGAATGGAGGCTCCTAATAAAGCTTTGAACCCAAAACTAGAGAAAAGAAAACAGCAGTACACTCTCAGAAGATCACACATCATCAGCAAGTATCCACTGAAATACAGGCAACCAGTGTTATACTAGAAACACACAAAAAGGACATCTCTGAATTTATATGGAGCTCATAACTCCTGGATGATTTAGATAGAGCTCAAGAACTGCACCAAGCCCGCTTTAAATAATGACAAGAAAAGAAAAACAAAGTGAAAGTAAAGAAAAAGGATTAGAAACAAAGGCCCGTACTCTAACCAAACTGGGATAAACTATATTCCACTTGGAGATGGTCCTATAACAATAAATATAACATGAGGCTATAATCAGTAAGTTTAGTGTCCTGATACCGATATGGATACAGGAGTCCAGAACCCCGAAATATGAACATTTTAACATCACTAGAGATGTCCCACAGAACCTGAACGCAGCACGAGTATTAGCGCTCAGTGAAAGTTTACAGTGCTTCATACTGAGTTTGTTCCTGTGTGTTTAACTACATCCGGTCTCTGAAAGTTATATTAGGATGGAAATATGTATATTTAGGTATCGATCCGCCATCACTAATAACTAGCAGCCAAACCAGCGGCCTGCTTAATGTCGTGATGACGTCATTATATCTGCGATCAGTTGTCTGGAAACCTTCATTACAGTGATACGGAGAGATTTCTCTGCTTTCTACAGGGTTCAATACATTTCTCACTTTACATCATATTCATCATATTTGTATTAATACACTGCCTACCTCTTCCTCGCGCTGCTTCTCCTCCGTGTTTGCAGACAGGAAGAGAGAGAGATGTGACGCTCCTCTGCTTCTGAAGACGGAAACTCAAGTTAAACAAGATCAATACAACAAGTAACAGCCAAACATATTTATACTAATAAATCACACAACTATACATACTATCATTTTAAAAATACACCTAACATTTATTATTATTATTATTGAAATCAAACATAAGTACCAAAGACCAATCATCAGTGTCTGTCTCAGCTCTTCCTCTTTTGTCTTCCTCTTCCTGGGTTTGTGTAAATCAATATGAAATGATGGTCTGCTTGCCTCTGATTTACTGTAACACCATAACACACTATTATATGTGAAATAAGTCCAGAGTGAAGTTTGTTACTTAACATACAAGTAAAGACACATTAGCTTTTATTTAAGCTGCATTTTCACACTTTATCCTATATTCTGTATATTTGTGCTCATTTACTTTTTATTCACAATTAATGCTCAAGGAGATACTGAGACTTACTTTACTTTGATTTTCTTTGAACACTGCCAAAGAATGAGATCAAACAATAATTGAGCTAAATCAAATGAAAAGTGACAGATTGAATAATGTACATTGTTAGCATTGTAAGGTTATAGTTTGATCTTGTGTTTTAAATGTAGTTTAGTCAGCTGCAGCACTGTGAGAAGACTTCTTTGTGTGTTTCCTCATGTTTTCTGTTTCTAATGTTAATCTAACAGCAGCTGTAGTGTTGTTGTAGTTACTGCAGGGCTCCAGCAGAGGGAGTGTAGAGCTGTCAGTCACACGTGACCACAGGAAACTTTGTGTGTCTGTGGATTTTTCTCCTTTCACAAAAAAGAAAAGCATCAAAAATGTAAAACATGACTTCATTATAATATATGGAACAGTTTTTATAGTAAACTTGAATAACAATCAACTTCACTGGAAATAAAAAAATAGTTTTGTGTCAATATATTTAACATTTGGGAGGAAAGGGTTAGGGTTAGGGTTAAAGGGAGGGAGGAAGGAAGCAAGAAAGGATGGAAGGAAGGTAAGGAGTAAAGAGGGAGGGAAGGAAGTGAGGAAAGAAGTCAGAGAAGAAGTAGGGAGTGAGGGAGGAAAGGAGGAAGGAAGCAAGGAAGGAAGAACAAGGAGGAAGGAGGGAGGGAGGAAGCAAGGAAGGATGGAAGGAAAGGAGTAAGGGAGGGAGGAAGTAAGGAAGGATGGAAGGAAGGAAAGGAGTAAGGAGGGAGGGAGGAAGGAAGCAAGGAAGGATGGAAGAAAGGAAGGAGTAAGGAGGGAGGGAGGAAGGAAGGAAGGATGGAAGGAAGGAAAGGAGTAAGGAAGGATGGAAGGAAGGAAGGAGTAAGGAGGGAGGGAGGAAGGAAGGAAAGGAGTAAGGAAGGAAGGATGTAAGGAAGGAAGGAGTAAGGAGGGAGGGAGGTAGGAAGCAAGGAAGGATGTAAGGAAGGAAAGGAGTAAGGAGGGAGGGAGGAAGGAAGCAAGGAAGGATGGTTGGAAGGAAAGGAGTAAAGAGGGAGGGAGGAAGGAAGCAAGGAAGGATGGTTGGAAGGAAAGGAGTAAGGAGGGAGGGAGGTAATAATCATGTGGGGAGAAAGACATCAGTCATCATGGAAATCTTCTTATTAATAAATGAAGAGTAACAGGAAGAACACACACTATTGATCTGTTTTGGGGTTTTTGGTCCAAGCTGCAGTTCCAGTTTTAGTCCAGTAGGTGTCAGTAATGAGTCTGTAAGCTGGTCCGCCGACCGCCGTTTGAGCTGCTAGAAGAGGTTGTTGCTGTTAGCTCCACCCTGCAGCAGGGAGGGAGGAGGGAGGGAGGGAGGAAGGATGGGAGGAGGGAGGGAGGGAGGAAGGATGGAAGGAAGAGAGGGAGGAAAGGAGGGAGGGAGCGAGGAGAGGAGTAAGGAGGGAGGAAGCTAGGAAGGATGGAAGGAAGTGAGGAAACGAGGGCGGGAGGGAGGGAGGAAGGAAGGAGAGGAGTA
The DNA here is from genome assembly GCA_021039105.1 of Scomber colias. Taxonomy (NCBI): domain Eukaryota; kingdom Metazoa; phylum Chordata; class Actinopteri; order Scombriformes; family Scombridae; genus Scomber; species Scomber colias. The sequence goes on from JAJDFG010000128.1 coordinate 793,239, forward strand.
AGGAGGGAGGAGTAAGGAAGCAAGGAAGGATGGAAGGAAGTGAGGAAAGGAGGGAGGGAGGAAGGAAGGAAGGAAGAAGGGAGGGAGGGAGGAGGGAGGGAGGAAGGATGGAAGGAAGGAAAGGAGTAAGGGAGGGAGGAAGCAAGGAAGGATGGAAGGAAGGAAAGGAGTAAGGAGGAAGGAGGAAGAAGGATGGTTGGAAGGAAAGGAGTAAGGAGGGAGGGAGGTAATAATCATGTGGGGAGAAAGACATCAGTCATCATGGAAATCTTCTTATTAATAAATGAAGAGTAACAGGAAGAACACACACTATTGATCTGTTTTGGGGTTTTTGGTCCAAGCTGCAGTTCCAGTTTTAGTCCAGTAGGTGTCAGTAATGAGTCTGTAAGCTGGTCCGCCGACCGCCGTTTGAGCTGCTAGAAGAGGTTGTTGCTGTTAGCTCCACCCTGCAGCAGGGAGGGAGGAGGAAGGAGGGAGGGAGGAGGGAGGGAGGGAGGGAGGGGGGGAGGGAGGGAGGATGGAAGGAAGGAAAGGAGTAAGGAGGGAGGGAGGAAGGAGGGAGGGAGGAAGAAGGAAGGAAGGGAGGGGGGGAGGGAGGGAGGATGGAAGGAAGGAAAGGAGTAAGGAGGGAGGAGGAAGGAGGGAGGGAGGAAGGAGGAAGGAAGGGAGGGGGGGAGGGAGGGAGGATGGAAGGAAGGAAAGGAGTAAGGAGGGAGGGAGGAAGGAAGCAAGAAAGGATGGAAGGAAGGAGGGAGGGAGAGAGGGAGGGAGGGAGGAACCAAGGAAGGATGGAAGGAAGGGAAGGAGGAAGGAGGGAGGTAGGAAGGAAGGAAGCAAGAAGGATGGGAGGAAGGAAAGGAGTAAGGAGGGAGGGAGGTAGGAAGCAAGGAAGGATGGAAGGAAGGGAAGGAGGAAGGAGGGAGGGAGGAAGGAAGGAAGCAAGAAGGATGGGAGGAAGGAAAGGAGGAAGTAGGGAGGGAGGAAGGGAGGGAGGGAGGGAGGAAGTGAGGAAAGGAGGTATGGAGGCATGGAGGGAGGAGGCAAGGAAGGATGGAAGGAAAGAGTAAGGAGGGAGGGAGGGAGGAAGCAAGGAAGGATGGAAGGAAGTGAGGAGAGGAGGGAGGGAGGGAGCAAGGAAGGATGTAAGGAAGGAAAGGAGTAAGGAAGGAGGGAGGGAGGAAGCAAGGAAGGATGGAAGGAAAGGAGTAAGGGAGGAAGGAAGCAAGGAAGGATGGAAGGAAAGGAGTAAGGGAGGAAGCAAGGAAGGATGGGCGGAAGGAGAGGAGTAAGGAGGGAGGAAGGAAGCAAGAGAGGAAGATGGTTGTAAGGAAAGGAGTAAGGAGGGAGGGAGGAAGGAAGGAAGGATGTGAGGAAGGAAAGGAGTAAGGAGGGAGGGAGGTAGGAAGGAAGGAAGGATGTAAGGAAGCAAGGAAAGGAGGGAGGGAGGAAGGAAGCAATGAAGGATGTAAGGAAGCGAGGAAAGGAGGGAGGAAGGAAGGAAGGAAGGAAGGATGTAAGGAAGGAAAGGAGTAAGGAGGGAGGGAGGAAGGAAGGAGTAAGGAGGGAGGGAGGAAGGAAGCAAGGAAGGATGTGAGGAAGGAAAGGAGTAAGGAGGGAGGGAGGTAATAATCATGTGGGGAGAAAGACATCAGTCATCATGGAAATCTTCTTATTAATAAATGAAGAGTAACAGGAAGAACACACACTATTGATCTGTTTTGGGGTTTTTGGTCCAAGCTGCAGTTCCAGTTTTAGTCCAGTAGGTGTCAGTAATGAGTCTGTAAGCTGGTCCGCCGACCGCCGTTTGAGCTGCTAGAAGAGGTTGTTGCTGTTAGCTCCACCCTGCAGCAGGGAGGGAGGAGGAAGGAGGGAGGGAGGGAGGAAGGATGGAAGGGAGGGAAGGAGGGAGGGAGGAAGGAAGTGAGGAAAGGAGGGAGGGAGGGAGGAGTAAGGAGGGAAGGAGGGAGGGAGGAAGGAGGGAGGATTGAAGGAAGTGAGGAAAGGAGGGAGGGAGGAGTAAGGAGGGAGGGAGGAAGGAAGCAAGGAAGGATGGAAGGAAGTGAGGAAAGGAGGAGGGAGGGAGGAAGGAAGCAAGGAAGGATGGAAGGGAGGAAAGGAGGGAGGGAGGAAGGAAGCAAGGGAGGATGGAAGGAAAGGAGGAAGGGAGGAAGGAAGGATGGAAGAACGATGGAAGGAGAGGAGTAAGGAGGGAGGGAGGGAGGAAGCAAGGAAGGATGGAAGGAAAGGAGTAAGGAGGGAGGGAGGTAGGAAGGATGGTTGTAAGGAAAGGAGTAAGGAGGGAGGGAGGTAATAATCATGTGGGGAGAAAGACATCAGTCATCATGGAAATCTTCTTATTAATAAATGAAGAGTAACAGGAAGAACACACACTATTGATCTGTTTTGGGGTTTTTGGTCCAAGCTGCAGTTCCAGTTTTAGTCCAGTAGGTGTCAGTAATGAGTCTGTAAGCTGGTCCGCCGACCGCCGTTTGAGCTGCTAGAAGAGGTTGTTGCTGTTAGCTCCACCCTGCAGCAGGGAGGGAGGAGGAAGGAGGGAGGGAGGGAGGAGGGAAGGAAGGATGGGAGGATGGAGGGAGGGAAGGAGGGAGGAAGCAAGGAAGGATGGAAGGAAGGGAGGAAGCAAGGAAGGGAGGGAGGGAGGGAGGGAGGGAGGGAGGAAGGAAACAAGGAAGGAAGAGAGGGAGGGAGGGAGGAAGGAGGATGGAAGGAGAGAGGGAGGGAGGGAGGGAGGAGGGGAGGAGGGAGGGAGGACGAAAGGAAGGATGGAAGGAAGGGAGGGAGGGAAGGAGGGAGGGAGGAAGGAAGCAAGGAAGGATGGAAGGAAGTGAAGGAGGGAGGGAGGGAGGGAGGAAGGACGCAAGAAGGATGGAAGGAGAGGAGTAAGGAGGGAGGGAGGGAGGAAGGAAGCAAGGGAGGATGGAAGGAAGGAAAGGAGTAAGGAGGGAGGAAGGAAGGAAGGATGGGCGGAAGGAAAGGAGTAAGGAGGGAGGAAGGAAGCAAGGAAGGATGGTTGGAAGGAAAGGAGTAAGGAGGGCGGGAGGAAGCAAGGAAGGATGGGCGGAAGGAAAGGAGTAAGGAGGGAGGGAGAAAGGAAGCAAGTAAAGATGGAAGGAAGGGGGGAGGGAGGAGGGAGGAGGGAGGGAGGGAGGGAGGTAGGAAGCAAGGAAGGATGGGCGGAAGGAAAGGAGTAAGGGAGGGAGGAAGCAAGGAAGGATGGTTGGAAGGAAAGGAGTAAGGGAGGGAGGAAGCAAGGAAGGATGGAAGGAGAAGAGTAAGGAGGGAGGGTGGAAGGAAGCAAGGATGGTTGGAAGGAAAGGAGTAAGGGAGGAAGGAAGGAAGGAAGGAAGGAAGGATGGGCGGAAGGAAAGGAGTAAGGAGGGAGGGAGGTAATAATCATGTGGGGAGAAAGACATCAGTCATCATGGAAATCTTCTTATTAATAAATGAAGAGTAACAGGAAGAACACACACTATTGATCTGTTTTGGGGTTTTTGGTCCAAGCTGCAGTTCCAGTTTTAGTCCAGTAGGTGTCAGTAATGAGTCTGTAAGCTGGTCCGCCGACCGCCGTTTGAGCTGCTAGAAGAGGTTGTTGCTGTTAGCTCCACCCTGCAGCAGGGAGGGAGGAGGAAGGAGGGTGGGAGGGAGGGAGGGAGGAAGGAAACAAGGAAGGAAGGGACGGAGGGAGGGAGGGAGGAAGGATGTAAGGAAGGAGGGATGGAAGGAAGTGAGGATAGACATGAAACAGTAATATTGCACGTTGGACATTAAAAGTGCAGTGTGGTGAAGGAAGGAGGGAGGAAGGAAGCAAGGAAGGAAGGATGGAAGGAAGGAAAGGAGTAAGGAGGGAGGGAGGAAGCAAGGAAGGATGGAAGGAAGGAAAGGAGTAAGGAGGGAGGGAGGTAGGAAGGAAGGATGGAAGGAAAGGAGGAAGGGAGGAAGGAAGCAAGGAAGCAAGGAAGGATAGAAGGAAGGAAAGGAGTAAGGAGGGAGGGAGGAAGCAAGGAAGGATGGAAGGAAAGGAGGAAGGGAGGAAGGAAGCAAGAAGGATAGAAGGAAGAAAAGGAGTAAGGAGGGAGGGAGGGAGGAAGCAAAGAAAGGATGGAAGGAAGGAAGGAAAGGAGGAAGGGAGGAAGGATGGAAGGAAGGCCAGAACACTACTTAAGGCCACGTTGTCCAGAGTATAGAGGAATAAAGGGCTGAGAGACGTGGATATGCTGTTCACTCCTTTCTTTACTTCTCCTTTGCAGCAACACATACATATATTCCAGAGCTCATGCAATAACAGCAGGATATTACACTTGTGCTTTTCTACACATTTTTATCTATATTTTCTACAGGTCTTTTATACAATATTTCTGATTAGCAATTATAAAAAAGAGGAGTCATGTGATCATATTTTAACTTGTATATGACAAACACACCTGCTGCTTACTCACACTTCCTGTTGACCTTTTTTAGCCAGTGCTAAACAGCAAAGGAAACACACAGTGGAGCAAACCCATTTGGTTTTTTGTGCTTGCTGTTTCTGGTTTTGTCCACCAGAGGGCAGCTTGCATTGTTTGCAGGTTCATCTGGAAAAACAAATATCTGCTTTAGATGCATTTTTGACATGATTTCCCCATGTATACATTTCATGATTTGGGTTGCTTCTAAGAAAATGTCATTTCATCTGCTTTTATATATATTTTTACCTGTTTTGGAGATAATGGTTCAGTTTTTAAATAGTGAGATTTTATTTTGAAGACTTCCTACTTCCTTCCTGTGTCGTACTGCCGAACAAAACAAAGCTACTTGACTACAGCATTCATTCTGTAGTCAAGGAAGGAAGGAAGGAGGGAGGAAGGAAGGAGGGAGGAAGGAAAGGAATAGGGAGTGAGGGAGGAAAGGAGGAAGGGAGTAAGGAGGGAGGGAGGAAGGAAGCAAGGAAGGATGGAAGGAAGGTAAGGACTAAGGAGAGAGGGAGAAAGGAAGCAAGGAAGGATGGAAGTACGGAAGGAAAGGAGGGAGGGAGGAAGGAAGCAAGGAAGGATGGAAGGAAGGGAGGGAGGGAGGGAGGAAGCAAGGAAGGATGGAAGGAAGGGAGGAACGAAGGAAGGAAAGAAAGGAATAGGGAGTGATGGAGGAAAGGAGGAAGGAATGGAAAAGACTAAGGAGAGAGGGAGGAAGAAAGCAAGGAAGGATGGAAGGAAGTGAGGAAAGGAGGGAGGGAGGAGGGAAGGAAGGAAGGAAAGGAGTAAGAAGGGAGGGAGGAGGGAAGCAAGGAAGGATGGAAGGAAGGAAAGGAGTAAAGAGGGAGGGAATAAGGAAGCAAGGAAGGAAGGAAAGGACTAAGGAGAGAGGGAAGAAGGAAGGAATGAGTAAGGCGGGAGGGAGGGAGGAAGTATTGGTGAACAAAGCCACTTGACTACAGAATGAATGAGCTAAAGGTAAAACAGTAAAAGTTGAAGGTAAACAGGAAAATAAGGCAACAAAGCAGAAACGGCAACTTAATGATAAAAACGTGGAAGGCTGGGAGGAAGAAGGAAGGAAAGGAGGGAGGGAGGAAGAAGGAAAGGATGGTTGGTGTGTGTTGTGCTTAGAGAGAATTAGGGAGGAAGGAGGAAGGAAGGACAGAGGAAAGGAAGGAAGGAAGGAAGGGAGGGAGGAAGAAGGAAGGAAGTACAGAGGAAAGGAAAGGAGGGAGGAAGAAGGAAGGTAGGAGGGAGGGAGAAAGGAAAAGAAAAAGGGAGGAAGGAAGGAAAGAAGGACAGAGGAAAGGAAGGAGGGAAGGAAAGAAGGAGGGAGGGAGGAAGGAAGGGAGAACAGAAGGGAGGGAGCTAAGAGAGAGGAAGGAAGCAAGGAAGGGTGGAAGGAAGAAAAGGAGTAAGGAGGGAGGGAGGAAGGAAGGAAGGAAGGATGGTTGGAAGGAAAGGAGTAAGGAGGGAGGGAGGTAATAATCATGTGGGGAGAAAGACATCAGTCATCATGGAAATCTTCTTATTAATAAATGAAGAGTAACAGGAAGAACACACACTATTGATCTGTTTTGGGGTTTTTGGTCCAAGCTGCAGTTCCAGTTTTAGTCCAGTAGGTGTCAGTAATGAGTCTGTAAGCTGGTCCGCCGACCGCCGTTTGAGCTGCTAGAAGAGGTTGTTGCTGTTAGCTCCACCCTGCAGCAGGGAGGGAGGAGGAAGGAGGGAGGGAGGGAGGAAGGGAGGAAGGAAAGGAGTAAGGAGGGAGGAGGGAGGGAGGATGTCAGGAAGGAAAGAGGGAGGGAGGAAGCAAGGAAGGATGGAAGGAAGGAGGGAGGGAGGGAGGAAGCAAGGAAGGGAGAACAGAAGGGAGGGAGCTAAGAGAGAGGAAGGAAGCAAGGAAGGGTGGAAGGAAGAAAAGGAGTAAGGAGGGAGGGAGGAAGGAAGGAAGGAGTAAGGAGGGAGGAAGGAAGGAAGCAAGGAAGGATAGAAGGAAAGGAGTAAGGAGGGAGGGAGGGAGGAAGCAAGGAAGGATAGAAGGAAAGGAGTAAGGAGGGAGGAAGGAAAGAAGGAGGGAGGGAGGAAGGGAGGACAGAAGGAAGGGAGGAAAGAGAGAATTAGGGATGAAGGAGGAAGGAAGGACAGAGGAAAGGAAGGAAGGAAGGGAGGGAGGAAGAAGAAGGACAGAGGAAAGGAAGGAGGGAAGGAAGGAAGGGAGGGAGGAAGAAGGAAGGAAGTATAGAGGAAAGGAAGGGACGGAGGAAGAAGGAAGGTAGGAGGGAGGGAGAAAAGAAAAGAAAAAGGGAGGAAGGAAGGAAAGAAGGACAGAGGAAAGGAAGGAGGGAAGGAAAGAAGGAGGGAGGGAGTAAAGGAGGACAGAAGGAAGGGAGTTAAGAGAGAGGAAGGAAGGCAGTACAGAGGAAAGGAAGGGAGGAAGAAGGAAGGTAGGAGGGAGGGAGAAAGGAAAAGAAAAAAGGGAGGAAGGAAGGAAAGAAGGACAGAGGAAAGGAAGGAGGGAAGGGAAGAAGGAGGGAGGGAGGACAGAAAGAAGGGGGGAAAGAGAGAATTAGGGAGGAAGGAAGGACAGAGGAAAGGAAGGAAGGAAGGAAGGAAGGGAGGGAGGAAGAAGGAAGGAAGTACAGAGGAAAGGAAGGGACGGAGGAAGAAGGAAGATAGGAGGGAGGGAGAAAGGAAAAGAAAAAGGGAGGAAGGAAGGAAAGAAGGACAGAGGAAAGGAAGGAGGGAAGGAAAGAAGGAGGGAGGGAGGACAGAAGGAAGGGAGGAAAGAGAGAATTAGGGAGGAAGGAGGAAGGAAGGACAGAGGAAAGGAATGAAGGAAGGAAGGAAGGGAGGTAGGAGGGAGGGAGAAAGGAAAAGAGGAAGGGAGGGACGGAAAAAGGACAGAGGAAAGGAAGGGAGGGAGGAAGGAAAGAAGGAGGGAGGGAGGACAGAAGGAAGGAAGGAAAGAGAGAATTAGGGAGGAAGGAGGAAGGAAGGACAGAGGAAAGGAAGGAGGGAAGGAAAGAAGGAGGGAGGGAGTAAGGGAGGACAGAAGGAATGGAGTTAAGAGAGAGGAAGGAATGAAGGAGGAGGGAAGGAAGAAAGGAAAAGCAGAAGGAAGCTGTGGTTAATGTCTAGTCTCTTACCATCTTTGGGAGGGTTTGCTACACACACAACTTTATTGTAAATCCTTCCATCTCTCTTGCTGCAGGTTTGTCACAGACAGCTGGCATGGATCCTTCTGTCAGGAAAGGTTTGGTATCCAGTCCTGAGGTGTACTGACCCAGGCTGGTGAAGCAGTCCCACAGGTGCAGGTTCAGGTTTTAACTGTAGCTGGGACGTTGCCCTCAAAAATAAACATAGTCCAGTCAGCTCTCCTGTCCTCTGAGGCTGGGGGATGATGGAGCCATCGCCATGTTTCTGCTAGATTTCATCCTTTCCCTCTTCCTGGCTGTTTTCTCAGCGCTCTCGCTCCGTACTTGCCGGTCCAGAAAGTGGGCTGGTATCACGGCTGGTGTGTGCACATTTTGGGGGTGTATCTAAAATGAAGCACTATGACCATGTTACAGGTACCGGCTGGCACCACGTAAACAGCTTATATGCTCTCTCTGGAAACAGGAGAAATAAGTGAGACGGGGCAAACTCTGCGTCCGTTTTTCATCTGGCTCAGCAGAAAGAGGGAGAGGATTTATTAAAACATTCACTATTTAAATCCTCCTCTGTTACAAACACTCAATGTTCTCTATGAAATAAACACCACTTGAAAATAAAATACTATTTGTCTTTTCTCATCTTTCAGCAAATACTGAGTTACAAGTTTTGTGTGATTAAATAAATCAAAATGACAATAACCACTGTTACCCTGTAAGTTGTCTCTTTTCAACTTCATATAAAACATAGCTTGTTACCACTTACATATAAAACATAGCTTGTTACCACTTACATATAAAACATAGCTTGTTACCACTTACATATAAAACATAGCTTGTTACCACTTACATATAAAACATAGCTTGTTAACACTTACATATAAAACATAGCTTGTTACCACTTACATATAAAACATAACTTATGTTACCACTTACATATAAAACATAGCTTGTTACCACTTACATATAAAACATAGCTTGTTACCACTTACATATAAAACATAGCTTGTTAACACTTACATCTGGTTCCTAAATGCATTTTCCATTTCCAACTCAAATTATTTTACTCTTTCAAAATGCATGAGCTGACAGATTTTTAACTTGTTTTTAAACATTTTTAAAATATATAAAATTCGTTTTTAACATTAGCTTTTAACCTTTTTACACAATATCATACATTTCAAAACTATTAGACTTTACAAAAACGTTCAAGCAGCTAAAAATAAAACTCTGCCCGACGTGACATAGCAACAGGTGACGTCATCAGGTGAAGGAGCTAAAAATAAAACTCTGCCCGACGTGACTCAGCAACAGGTGACGTCATCAGGCGCGAAAATGCAGCTGCTGCTCTATGTACATATATGTCCGCATATTCATAAAACAGCCTTATTAGCGGACATTAAAACATTCAGCGACATGTCAACATATTACACTTCAGTTACTTAGCTTCATTTACTATTCCACCAACCTGGAAACAGGAGAAATAAGTGAGACAAACTCCGTTTTTCATCTCGCTCAGCAGAAAGAGGAAAGCTGCAAAGCAGACCAAACTGACGTAAAGCACCCCGGAGCACAATAAGCGCCACACTGCCCCCTGCTGGCGACCCCACAATTACTCCTGACATAATAAAAATATATTAGTGCAAGGATGGTGGAGACAGGTTGATCATTATCAGAGTTCACTAAACTAATATTATTATATTGGAAAATGTTCTATATACATAACATCTCACCCTATTCTACTGTAATGGAACAACAGATATGCAACAAATCCTTATTTTATAAAGACTGGTTTTAGAGAAATATTTGGTCTATAACTGACTTCATGGAAGCTAACAGCAGTTTTAACCCTTTCATTTCAGATTTCATGAACTTATGAAACACACTTCCCCAAGACTTTGTATTTCTAACCAAAAACATAACGACACACCAAATTATACAGCAACTGTCCCCACTATCAATCCAAGGAACTTTAATTCTGGACAAGAAATGCAAAAACTATTCTTTTCTATTCTTCTTTTTTTTTGCCAGCATTCTTTTTTATTGTTTTCACAATATTACAAAAAAAGAAGAAATATAATTACATGTATTGAACAAACACGTCAACCCCCCACCCCCGGCCCTTACAACATTTCAAATTCTTGGTTGGGAATCAGGTTAGTGAGTTCATTATATATAAGAAAAGATAAACTATATTAAAACAAACATATTTGTGTAATATTAAGTACTGCAAAGCGTCCCCAGGCTCTTCCATCACATGAGACAAGTCTGTCCTCAATACAAAGCAAATAAAGGGATCCCACATCTGGTGGAAATGATGTTGTTGGTGTTTTATTGTATATGTCATTTTGTCTAAAGGGAGAGTTGAAGACAGTTCAGACAACCACCTCTTTACACTTGGGCTACTGGTATTTGTCCATGAGAAGGTTTTACTCTCTTTGCCATTAGCACACTTAAGTCTACAAATATCCGTAGATGTTTTTTAAACTTCAAATTATCTGGATATAGACCAAGTATAAACAAATGTGGGATTAAGGGTATTTGAATCTGTAAAATGTTTTGAATACATCGTTTTATTTCTGACCAGAATGTTTGTATTTTTGTACATTGTCAGATACAGTGGAAAAATGTTCATTATTCCTTCTCACATTTAACACAAATATCAGGTACAGCACAAAAACTGTTTTATTAGAAAATGTTTAACAGGAAATGATTCTCTGGACGCCAAAATAAAAGTGATATATTAAATAAATATGATAAACTCAGAACTATATATATTAAATTCCCTACACTCCCTAAATGAATAACATTTATCCCTCTAAAGAATTACTGACACCAAGTGTTTTGCTCCTCACTGCTCCTCATTACTCCTCACTGCTCCTCATTACTCCTCACTGCTCCTCATTGCTCCTCATTACTCCTCACTGCTCCTCATTACTCCTCACTGCTCCTCTCTGCTCCTCACTGTTCCTCTCTGCTCCTCATTACTCCTCACTGCTCCTCATTACTCCCCTCTGCTCCTCCCTGCTCCTCATTACTCCTCACTGCTCCTCATTACTCCTCTCTGCTCCTCACTACTCCTCATTACTCCTCTTTGCTCCTCTCTGCTCCTCATTACTCATCACTGCTCCTCTCTGCTCCTCTTTGCTCCTCACTGCTCCTCACTACTCCTCTCTGCTCCTCACTGCTCCTCTCTGCTCCTCATTACTCCTCTCTGCTCCTCACTGCCCCTCACTGCTCCTCACTACTCCTCACTGCTCCTCACTGCTTCTCATTTCTCCTCTCTGATCCTCACTGTTCCTCTCTGCTCCTCACTACTCCTCACTGCTCCTCTTTGCTCCCCACTGCTCCTCATTACTCCTCTCTGCTCCTCAATGCTCCTCATTACTCCTCTCTGCTCCTCATTACTCCTCACTGCTCCTCTCTGTTCCTCACTGCTCTTCTCTGCTCCTCACTGCTCCTCCTTTCTCCTCTCGGCTCCTCACTGCTCCTCCTTTCTCCTCTCGGCTCCTCACTGCTCCTCATTACTCCTCACTGCTCCTCATTACTCCTCACTGCTCCTCTCTGCTCCTCATTACTCCTCACTGCTGCTCACTGCTCCTCTCTGATTCCTCATTGCTCCTCTCTGCTCCTCATTACTCCTCACTGCTGCTCACTGCTCCTCTCTGCTCCTCATTGCTCCTCTCTGCTCCTCTCTGCTCCTCACTGCTCCTCATTACTCCTCACTGCTCCTCTCTGCTCCTCATTGCTCCTCACTGCTCCTCATTACTCCTCTCTGCTCCTCATTAATCCTCTCTGCTCCTCATTACTCCTCACTACTCCTGATATATCAGCATGAATGAAACATGATGCTGAAACAGGAATTTAAATGAAGGACATGGAATTATGTGGAAACTAAGAAACTGCTCCTCATTACTCCTCTCTACTCCTCACTGCTCCTCATTACTCCTCTCTGCTCCTCACTGCTCCTGTCTGCTCCTCCTACAGAGACACTGAGGAACCAGGACAGACCATAAACCCAGCACACAGAGGTTGAGTGAATGTGGTGTTGAAGGTGTGGAGGTGGATCAGTGTGTCAGAGGAGACTCTGTAGAAGGACAGAGTGCCAGCAGGACAGTCCACATACACTGCTACTCTGTTAGAGACAGAGGAGGAGGAGGAGGAGGAGGAGGAGGAGATGGGTGTTCTTCTGTTATTGTGCCAGACAGAGTAACCATCATCATCAGAGCATCTCAGAGTCCAGGACTGATCATTGTTTCCAAACCAACAGTCATTACTGTTTCCTTTCCTTCTGATTCTTCTGTAACTCACTGATATATAAATGTTTCTTCTACACTCGACCTCCCAGTAACAGCGACCAGTCAGAACATTTCTACACAGCAGCTGAGGACAGTAACTAAATCTGTCTGGATGATCAGGATATGACTGATCCTCCTCCACACGTGTCACCTTCCTGTTGTTATCAGACAGTTTGAGGTTTGTGTGCATTGTGTTTGGATCCAGTTCCAGTTCACAGGCATCTGATGGAGAGAACGAGACACAATACAGCTGCAGTTTATCATCTGTTGATTTATTAACTACTTTACTGAAACCATTCAAACTTAAACCATCTCCATGACAACTGAGACATCACTGAGGAAGACCATGAGATGTAACTGAAAGCTTTGGACATACAGAGTAAGTGGACCTTTAGATGAGAATGTTTTTCAAAGTGAAACTTGATTCCAGCTGCGTCTGATGTTTGTCTGAATGTAATTAATGAAGTATTTAAGATGGTTAAAGAACAGGATTTTTCTATCAACTTAACTCATGTAACTTAAACCAGTAACGTTCCACATCTAGAAAGGAGTTAGTCTGTCTGTGTGTTCTTGGCTTGTTCTTGACATTCCCATCAGTATGTTTCTTATTCATGTCCACTGCTTTCATATTAGAGATGAGATGAAGTTGAGCTGGAAGCTAACAGTGGTGATGCAGGGAGAGGCAGCACTGCAGAGCTGCAGGTAGCTCAGCTCATTTTACTTTGTTGATAATGAGAGGAAGGTTTGAACACGCTTGAATTTAAATAATAATATAACAAACATGATTTTAATATTGCACTAGCTCTCCATCAGTATGTTTCTACCTTTTAAAGGGTTAGGTGATATATTCAAAACTTATGTTATTGTCAGTGACTTGTTAAATAAATGAATCCATTTGAAAGTGATCAGTGACATCATCGTCATTGATGATGAAAAGTCAAAGTATTTTCTTTTACATTTTGTAATGAATTAAGAGGGAGATATAAAAGGAGTCATTGGTAGAAATAAACCACCAAATCTCAGTATCATTTATAAAATATGTTTGTATGTTGTGCATATAGATAAGAGTGTAAGTCATGTGGAGGTTCCGGTTAAGCATGTGAGTGTGCTAGACGGTCTCCTCGCAGCTCCTGCTGAAAAAACATTTTATTCGTGCTTTTGCAAACTTTTACCGAGTTATTTTCATCTCAAGGTTGGAAGAGACTTAAGAGTCTGGAAATATGCCAGAAACGAGACAGAAGACTAAAGATAATATGCACTCCACGGCTGACTCCGATTCCACGGCTAATGTAGCTAAGCAACCTAGCTTGTGCTCCCCCTCACCCACGGTCATGGACGCCGCCACTGATTTCCAAGCCGTCATCGACATCACTTGCAAACTTTCAGAAAGAGTGTGGCGCTGCTATTTCAGCTCTACAGCGGACAGTTGATGTTCACGGAAAAAAGATTCAAGATGTGGAGGAGTCCCTGACCGATGCTTGTGACCAGCTCACGGGGCTAGGTGAGACGGTAGCTCGGCTAACGAAGGAAAACGAGGCCATGAAGAAACAACTTTATTACCTGAGCAATTACACACGGAGAGAGAATATCCGCATTATTGGCCTGCCCGAATCTGTGGAGTTGCCTAAACCGGCTGATTTTGTGTGTAACCTCCTCTGTGAAATTTTTGGCCCCAATGCCTTTGAAATGCCCATTATCATGGACCGCGTCCACCGAACCGCCGAACCCAAACCACCAGCTGATGCCAAGCCAAGACCACTTCTGGTTCAGATGCACAGCTACAGAGTACGCGAATTGGTGCTGCGTCTCGCCAGCCGCCATGAGGGGCCGATTCTGTATCGAGACAAGCGGATTCACTTCTTTCCCGATGTCAGCCCGGAGGTAGCCCGGCTCCGCTCCGCGTTTACCGTTGTGAAACGCAGACTTCACCAGGCTAACATCACCTTCCGTCTCTACCATCCCGCCCGTCTGGTTTTCATGTGGGACAACCAGAAGGTGAGCTTCACCGTGCCAGCGGAGGCTCTCGGCTTCATTGATCAACATATGCCAGCGACCTCCGGAGACTCCATCAGTGCAGCTGACACTTGACTTCTCAATAGCGGTGAGCTAACATGGCTTAACCAAATTGTTGCCACCCAGATGGCGTTTTGTGACGTGACTGTTTGAGTATGCTTAAAACGTATAAACTTTGAGTCGGATTCCCACCGCAGTCGGTATGCACTAAATAGCTTAGATGGCTTATTACCCTTCAGTGAGGTTAGCCGTGTTACAGTTTGTCAAAAGCGACCCCTTGTGTGTTAGTTGTTAATAGTGTACATTGGACTGTTTTGCGGCGGCACGTTTAACCTTTTTCTATTGTTCTCTCTCTAATATTAACTGCCGCCTGCCTTCACGTATGGTTTTCTGTGCACATGTACATTTACAGTTCTTTTCGTTTCGATACTGGCATGATAACGTCCTGCTCAGATGAGCGTGAACTAGTACTATGTCCCCCCCTCTCCCTTTTTTTTTTTCCCCCAGCTAAAGAGACTGCAAGTCCAGCTGTTTTGGTTTCATGTTAATTTGGTCGCTGTGATACTGCCACATGTCTGGAGAGGGGGGAAAGAGGAGAAATTGTGTGGGAGGAAGGAAAAAAAAAGAGAAGCTCGACTGAGATTGAGATGGGGATATAGGTTTTATGCACTTTGCTTTTATTAGTTCATACTGGGAGTAGTTGTCCAGTACCCATCCACTGTGCTTTTAATTATTCTTCATTACTCCACTTAGTTTTACAGTAACACCCAGTGTCTTAGTTCTTCGGATTGGTTCTATTCAATTTACACTCCCTTTGCAGAATTTTTTCCCCAGCCTAAAATATTAAGTGTGGGTTTTTTTTCATTTTCTTTTTTATGCCATCTAAATTGTTATTATTAGTAGTATTATTATTGTTTTTCTGTTTGTTTCCTCTCACCTCTATATACTTTTGAGCTCTGATTTTGGTCTTTAATGACCTTGATTGTTGTTGTTGTTATTATTTTTGGTTTAAAGATCTAGCTAATTCTCTAATACATTAGTCATTTATGGAAAAAAAAAAAAAAAGTTTGCTGTTTTCCTGTTTGTTTTCTATTTAGCCAGGATGCTGCTTAACAGGCATCACAGTATATATATACATACAGTGTTGTAGGGTAGGTTGCCTTCACCCCATTTGGGGGGGTGAAGTGCATTCACGTCAGTTTAGTCATGTTTTGTTGTGTTTGGTTCTCGTGATACCTATTTTTTTCCCTTTTTCTTTTGATGTGTTCTTTGTTGTTGCGTCTCTGTCCACCCCTCCTCTTCCTCTTCCCCACCCCATCCTCCCCCACCCTCAGGTCCAGTTACCGCTACTCCCTCACCTCGGTGAAAGGTAATTACACCAATGAGCACTCTATCTAGGAAGCTGCATACTAATCTGGTCAGCTGGAATGTGAATGGTCTGAACAATCCCGTTAAAAGAAAGCGTGTACTTGACCATCTTCAACACCTGGAAACGGGCATTGCCTTTTTGCAAGAGACACATCTTCGTACATTAGACCATTTTAGGATCAGGAAGGGGTGGGTGGGGCAGATGTTCCACTCCAACTTTCATTCTAAAAGCAGAGGTACTGCAATCCTCATCCACAAAGATGTTCCTTTTTCTGTATCCAGCGTCATTTCAGACTCCTATGGTCGATACGTGATGGTCTTTGGCACCCTGTATAACACAGCCCTTGCACTGGTTAACATCTATGCCCCTAACTGGGATGATGTTAATTTTTTTAATAACCTCTTCAGTTCTATACCAAATTTAGACACACATCATCTAATCCTTGGTGGTGATTTTAATTTAGTTCTAGACCCGGTCCGTGATCGCTCCTCCAATAAATCTTATCCTACTTCCAAATCATCTAAGGTAGTTAAATCATTCCTGGAGACCTATAATTATGTGGACCCTTGGCGTTTCAAATTCCCTAACTCCAGATCCTACTCTTTCTTTTCCTCTGTACATAATTCATTTTCACGGATCGATCATTTCTTTATTGATGCTTTTTTACTGGGTTCTATCAGAGCTTGTGATTACCAGGGTATTGTTGTTTCGGACCACTCACCTCTCAAACTTGAACTCGCTTTACAGGAAAGACCTCCAAGTAGGTCATGGAGCCTTAACCCTCTTCTCCTCTCAAACCCTGAGTTCGTCACCTATGTCTCTAACCAAATTGACGCATTTCTTTTGACTAATCCTGTGGCTGATACCTCATCAGGTATCCGCTGGGAAGCTTTGAAGGCTTTTCTGCAAGGACAAATCATTTCTTATACATCACATGCAAATAAACTTCGAAAAAGTGGAATCTCTGACCTCACCTCCTCCATTCTCCGTTTAGACCAGCAATATGCAGTAAATCCTACTCCCGAACTCCTTAAAGATAGGATCGCTTTACAAACAGAATTTGACCTCTTAACAACTCAGCGCGCAGAGGAGTCACTACTTAAGTCCCGTCATAAATTGTATGAAGATGGGGATAGACCCACTAGACTTTTAGCCCATCAGCTTCGTCAAAAAGCCGCCTCTCGTACCATTCCCTCTATAAAAACAGTCTCGGGCTCTATCATTTCTGATCATAAGCTCATCAACGATGAGTTTAAAATTTTTTACTCAAGTCTTTATGCTTCTGAATCACAGCTTAACCCAGACCAATTTGTTGATTTTTTTGATAACTTGAATGTTCCCAAAGTAAGCTCTGATGATGTTTTATTCCTTGAAGAAACTCTCACCCCCGAGTTTATAAAAAAATCTATTGCTTCTATGCAGAGCGGGAAGGCTGCTGGCCCGGACGGCTTTCCAGCCGACTTTTATAAAAAGTTTTCTGACAAATTAGTACCCCTTCTGCATGCGATGTATACTGAGTCCTTTCAAACAAAAACCCTTCCTCCGACTTTATATCACGCCACTATCTCACTCCTCTTGAAAAAGGACAAGGATCCTCAGTGCTGCTCCTCTTTCCGACCTATAAGCCTCCTTAATCAGGACTTTAAGATTCTTGCTAAAGCCTTAGGTCTCCGTTTGGAGAAGGTACTTCCCTCCATCATTTCTAATGACCAAACTGGTTTCATCCGTGGTAGACAGTCATTTTGTAATGTACGAGGTCTGCTCAATATCTTGCATACGCCTTCCCAACATTCAGGTGCTGAGGCTGTAATTTCGCTTGACGCGGAAAAGGCCTTTGATCGCGTCGAATGGGATTATCTTTTTTTTTGCTTTAGAAAAGTTTGGTTTCGGTCATAATTTAATTTCTTGGATCAGGCTTTTATATACATCACCCATGGCTTCTGTACTTACCAACTATCAAATGTCTGACCATTTCTATTTAGGTAGAGGCACTAGACAGGGGTGCCCTTTAAGTCCCCTCTTGTTTTCAATTGCTATTGAGCCCCTTGCCATGGCTTTGAGACAAGATGATAGGATAGAGGGAATCACTCGGGGTGGTCAGACGCATAAAGTTTGTCTCTATGCTGATGACCTCCTTCTTTTTCTCTCTAACCCTGATACCACTCTCCCTCACGTCTTATCTCTGCTCAGTTCTTTCGGGGCCATCTCAGGCTACAAACTTAATCTGAATAAGAGCGAATATTTTCCCATAACACCCTCACACCCTCTGCAAATTGATATACCATTTAAGATTGTAAAGGACTCATTTAAATATCTTGGTGTGACCATCACTCGGACATACTCCAAACTATTTCAGGCTAATTTTACTCCTCTTCTTGAGCGCTGTAAAGCTGACTTTGCACGATGGGCAGCCCTACCTCTTTCCTTAATTGGCAAACTTAATTCAGTTAAGATGAACATTCTCCCTAAATTTATTTATTTATTTCAATGTCTTCCTATTTTTATTACTTGCTCATTCTTTAAGACTTTACAACGACTCATTTCTGACTTTATCTGGGCAGGTAAACGTGCACGCATACGTAAAGAGTTCCTTGAGAGACCTAAGCGTCTTGGGGGCCTTTCTGCCCCTAATTTTCAACTATATTATTGGGCGTCGAACTTAACCAACATGTCCTTTTGGCTTTTATCCTCTGACAGTGCAAACTGTCCGGCATGGGTCAATATCGAGGCCTCCCTTTGTCATCCGTACTCCCTCTCTGCTCTCTTAGGGGCGTCGCTTCCACTTCCAGTTTCAATCCCCAAACGTAATGTTGTTGTGGGGCACTCTTTGAGAATTCTGAGACAGTTTAAACTTTCCTTTGGTCTGCAGAGCATCTCTCTTTTCTCCCCGCTCTCTTACAACCCCTTATTCCCCCCTTCTAGCCATTCCTCTGCTTTTAAAACCTGGCATGATAAGGGCATCCAAAAACTGGAGCACTTGTATATAGATGGTGTTTTTGCCAGTTTCACACAACTTAAAGAAAAATTTGCTCTCCCACGGTCTCCTTTTTTTCAATACTTGCAGGTGAGGGACTTTATTAGGAAGAAATTCCCAGATTTTCCCTCTCTCCCACCTAAAACTCATCTGGATCATATTATTAACATGCTTTTACACTCTCAAAAGGGTAGCCTGGAAAAAGTTTACGAATACATAATTTCAATTAACATGCCCTCTTTAACTATCATCAAACAACACTGGGAGGAAGAGCTTGGTTTTAACATCTCGGATGACATTTGGGACGCAGCCTTGGATCGTGTACACTCTTCATCCATATGTGCACGTCACAGTCTTATCCAGTTCAAGGTATTGCACCGCTTACATTATTGTAAGGCTGCCCTGACAAGAATCTACCCAGACATTGACCCCCTGTGTGACAGATGCAAAATGCTTCCTGCGACTTTATACCATATGTTCTGGGGTTGCCCCGAATTAGATAGATTTTTGTACTCTTTCTTTGATTCATTTTCTAAAATATTTAAGAAAACTGTTACTCCTTGTCCCCTTATGGCCATCTTTGGGGTGACCGCAGGAAACACATCTTTGACCTCCTGGCAGCGCAGGGCTTTGGCATTCTCCTCCTTACTAGCACGGCGGTTGATTTTACTAAATTGGAAAAATTCTGCTCCACCCACCCACACACATCTCATCAGGAGTATCATGTGTAATCTCAAATTAGAAAAGATCAGGTATACTGTTAATGGTGCTCTTCAGAATTTCCATAGGACGTGGGATGGCGTTGTCGAATTTGTGAAGCGGTTAGATGGACTTCAGTTGGAGTAATAGGCTTTCATCGGACCCACTGTAGCTATACCCTAGCTGAGGACGAGTGACTGAATGCGCAACTGGACCCCCCAACCCCAGCCCTTCCCCCGTCTTTGTTTTCCCTCCTTGTGTGTTTGTATTTGTCTCTTCTGCCCCCCCCCCCCCCTTTTTTGTGAAGGTTGGTTTTGTTTTAACCCCCCCCCCCCCCCCCACATAACTTGCATTGTTTTGGTATGATTTGATTCTGTATGATCTTGGCATTGTTTTTACTTTGATTACAAATTGATTTATTTTATTTACTTATTTCCTATATGTTGAAGTGAATCCCTCGTGCCCTGACATTTTCTGTTAAAATGCATCCAAGGAAAACTCAATAAAAAGAATTTTGAAAGAAAGAAAGAGTGTAAGTCATGTATTTGAATACATGCATTCATACTTTTAGATCTGTGAATAGTTTTAGTGTCAGTCTTTAGTATTTGGGCCATTAATTTAAAATAAAAAGATAAATATTTATAAATATAATATTAAAACACTCAACCCTTCCCCTTCTTCTCACTCAGAAGAATGTTTGTGTCAAAGTATTAAATTAATTATTGAGCTTTAAAATGTCAAAATGTCATTCAGTGTAACTGTCCATCCATCCATCTTCTTGCCGCTTATCCGGGGTCGGGTCGCGGGGGCAGCAGCCTAAGCAGGGAAGCCCAGACTTCCCTCTCCCCAGCCACTTCGTCCAGCTCTTCCAGGGGGACCCCGAGGCGTTCCCAGGCCAGCCGAGAGACATAGTCTTTCCAGCGTGTCCTGGGTCTTCCCCGGGGCCTCCTACCGGTGGGACGTGCCCTGAACACCTCACCAGGGAGGCGTCCGGGAGGCATCCTGATTAGATGCCCGAACCACCTCATCTGGCTCCTCTCGACGTGGAGGAGCAGCGGGTCTACTCCGAGCTCCCTCCGGATAACTGAGCTTCTCACCCTATCTCTAAGGGAGAGCCCAGCCACCCTACGGAGGAAGCTCATTTCGGCCGCTTGTACCCGCGATCTCGTTCTTTCGGTCACTACCCAAAGCTCATGACCATAGGTGAGGGTAGGAACGAAAATCGACTGGTAAATCGAGAGCTTCGCCTTTCGGCTCAGCTCTCTCTTCACCACGACGGATCTGTGCAGAGTCCGCATTACTGCAGACGCCGCACCGATCCGCCTGTCGATCTCCCGTTCCATCCTTCCCTCACTCGTGAACAAGACCCCGAGGTACTTGAACTCCTCCACTTGAGGCAGAATCTCATCCCCGACCCGAAGAGTGCACTCCACCCTTTTCCGGTTGAGGACCATGGCCTCGGATTTGGAGGTGCTGATTCTCATCCCGGCCGCTTCACACTCGGCTGCGAACCGATCCAGCGAGAGTTGGAGGTCACGGTCTGATGAAGCCAACAGGACCACATCATCTGCAAAAAGCAGTGACCCAATCCTGAGGTCACCAAACCGGACCCCCTCTTCACCCTGGCTGCGCCTAGAAATCCTGTCCATAAAAATTATGAACAGGATCGGTGACAAAGGGCAGCCCTGGTGGAGTCCAACCCTCACCGGAAACAAGTCCGACTTATTGCCGGAAATGCGGACCAAGCTCTGACACCGGTTATACAGGGAGCGGACGGCCCTTATCAGGAAGTCCGATACCCCATACTCCCGGAGAACCCCCCACAGGATCCCCCGAGGGACACGGTCGAATGCCTTCTCCAAGTCCACAAAACACATGTGAACTGGTTGGGCAAACTCCCATGCACCCTCAAAGATCCTGCAGAGGGTGTAGAGCTGGTCCACTGTTCCACGGCCCGGACGAAAACCACACTGCTCCTCCTGAATCCGAGGTTCAACTACCCGACGGACCCTCCTCTCCAGCACCCCCGAATAGACCTTACCAGGGAGGCTGAGGAGTGTGATTCCCCTGTAATTGGAACACACCCTCCGGTCCCCCTTCTTACAGTGTAACTGTCCTGAGTTAAATTCTAATGACAAAATTGTTTTTAAAATGTAAAAAAATCATCTTAAAATATAAATTGACACACATGGCATGATTATGTAAGTGTTTGCAACACTATGTAGAATAATGCAACTTATTTTAAAATGTGAATAACTTTTGTCCCAAAATGTGTGCGTCACCAATGTCATTCAGTGTAATGATGGGTAAAAAGCCATTTTAAAGCATACCACATGATGCTGATCATGTGACAGTGTGTGACATCATGAAAAGGACCCTTAGAGGACCCTCTGTCCATGTGGTCATGTGACTACATCTCTCTATAATATTTGATAATTTCAGTTTTTCACCCGCTTGTAACCCATGGTCCAAAAATGTCCTTCAGTGCGACTCAGAAAACAAACTTTAAATATTATGATTTTTAAAAAGCTAAATTAAATATGATAATTAATGATAATGTCTATCGGTGAAGGTCTTAACTTTATATAGGTAGCAAAGGAACTGCCTGATAAATGTGTTTATGTATGAGATCTGTCCTTCAGTGTTAAACATGTTACACTGAATGACAAAAATGTTACACTGAATGACAGAAACGTTACACTGAATGACAAAAACGTTACACAGAATGACAGAAACGTTACACTGAATGACAGAAACGTTACACTGAATGACAGAAACGTTACACTGAATGACAGTGATAGTTTATAACATTTAATCATGCATCATATGTATTTGTTGTATTTAGTTGTTGTATTAATAGTGGATATTATCATTTATAACTATTTTATATCATTTGAATGTATTTTAAGGCACATTATCTGTAAACTGTCGACATCTTAAACATCTCGTCCTGATTTTAGTTTTTAACTTTAAAGAAAATACTGGTGCTGCTGCAGATAATTGTTTATAGGATCATTATTGTTGTTGCTAAAGGAATCACATTTAATCAATATTTTTGGGCCATTTTGATATTTGTCATTCGGTGTAACGTAATATTGTCATACAGTGTAACACCGATATTTTATATTTAAATACAGTAATTTGTCTTTTTTGACTCACAGAGACAAAAACAAACCTTAAAAGTAGTAAAAGGTATTTTTAAACATTTAAGAAAGAAATTCAGTGCAAGGCAGTAAATGTTTGTTAAAGACCTTCAACACATTTAGAGTTGTACCAATGACGCATCAAATATGTGGTGTTCAAAATGAAATAATGTTTTCTGGGTAGTTATATTTCTGACAGTCTGAACATAAATATAAAACCATGAATGTGATAAATAGACATAAAAGACTTTTTGTTAAAACAACAATTAGTGTTACACCGAATGACATTTTTCCACAGCATATTCTTACTAATCACAATAAAAATGAATTACTGGTGTTATTCTTGAATATAACTAATATAAGTGCAAAGGTGACACTCCAATGAACATTAAAAAGCCTTTTAGGGAACTCTACTAGCTCTTTTATTTTTTTACTACTTTGAAAACCTCATACGTCTTTGACCCATTTATCACTGATCTGTACCTGTATGGGACTATAAGATTATGTAGGAGCAAATCCTACATTTGTGTGTATCAGAAAGGAGAACGTGGAAAACACCAGCAGAGGCGAAAGGTTAGGAGATTGCTCAACATTGCTCAACAGGCCTTACCATTGTTTATCCCATCAACTCCTTGCAAGGAGTTGTTCTTCACCATGTCTAATATTTCTAGGGAGATCTTGGCCACCAACACTTAAGAATAGAGTTCCAGGAACTGAGAATTAGCCTGAACATGCCAGGTCAACTTGACTTGGTGCAGGCACCATTGTTTATCCCATCAACTCCTTGTAAGGAGTTGTTTTTCACCATGTCTAATATCTCTAGGGAGATCCTGGCCACCAACACTTAAGAATAGAGTTCCAGGAACTGAGAATTAGCCTGAACATGCCAGGTCAACTTGACCTGGTGCACGCACACAATGACGCACGACACCATACGCAATCAATGGTATAAAGGGTCTGTAAGGACGCGCCTCGGGGCTATTTTACCGTTCGTGGTCTATCTTGTTGTTTGTATCGAGTATCTGCAATAAAGATCCCAATTGGCTGTTCGACGACTTCTGTTCTCCGTCTCATATTATAAGGTTACTGAGTTTAGGTAACCGATCAAAGTTACAACAATCTGTGCTACTTTATATATATCTGTATACTAATAAAATACATAGGAAACATGTAAACCATGTGACATTGTGACTGTTTTCCGTTTAGGGTGTTCAGAGCAGGGACAGACAGCTGAGAGACACTGAAGTCAGGGGACAGAGGACAGAGTCATATCAGCCAGTTAGTGGAAATGTGGAAGGATATCACACTCGGGAGTAAAAACAAGTTGCTTTATATGTTAACATTTTGATGCTGTTTTTGCCTTTCACTTGAACCTTTACCTGTATCTGTGTCTGTTCATTGAGCCATAAGATACAACTAGGAAAATAACATTTATTCACAACATTTGAATTCAAACTTTGATCAATATTCTTCCCATGTTATTTATTCATCTACAAAACTGGATGATTAGGCCTGCAATTAAAGAATTGATATTTGATATTTATCATTCAAAATGTGTTTTCCTTTACCTTTACTAATCTATCTTTTTAGTAGAATAAAATATATTTGTGAATGTTTTGCAGTGTAGTTAATTTATAACATATTTCTGTTCAAACCATTAACGGATCTGTCAGGTTTCCCATATGTGTCAATGTTAAACTCATTCCTACGCCCTTGCTCACCATACTGAAGTTACTGCGCTGAAGTTTGGGCCAATAATTACAAATCTAATGTACAGTCAATGTTTATTCTTCAGAAAAGAGGTTTTCTGACTAAACACATTTTCCATCATTTTGAACTTTTTTCACTTCTTTTACATATTTCATCCAGTTTTTCTCAAAGTTCTCATGAATCAAACTGAAAACACACTCACACTTCCTCAGACCAGGTTTCAGTCTCTGCGGTCCACCATGGTCCATCCTGGAGGAAGAGACAAAGACACAATCAGCATCATACACCTTCACTCATATCGACCATTAAACATGAACCAGAGTCCCTCAGTTAGTCAGAGTGTCTGTCCATCTGTCCATACCTGAGAGTGTCTACCTGTCTGTCCATACCTGAGTGTCCACCTGTCTGTCTATACCTGAGAGTGTCCACCTGTCTGTCCATACCTGAGAGTGTCCATCTGTCTGTCCATACCTGAGAGTGTCCATCTGTCTGTCCATACCTGAGAGAGTCCACCTGTCTGTCCATACCTGAGAGTGTCCATCTGTCTGTCCATACCTGAGAGTGTCCACCTGTCTGTCCATACCTGAGAGTGTCCAGTCTCCAGTGTGGATCCTCCAGTCCAGCAGACAGCAGCTTCTCTCCTGAGTCTCCTGGATGATTGTAGCTCAGGTCCAGCTCTCTCAGATGGGAGGGGTTGCAGCTCAGAGCTGATGCCAAAGAAGCACAGCCTTCCTCTGTGATCAGACATCCTGACAGACTGAATAGAATAGAATAGAATAGACTTTAGACATTAATAAATACACAAACACGTACACAATCATCCTAAATAAATAAATACATATATTTTAAAATAAAGGGATAATCTATGTTGGGGTCATATATATTTACTAGAGAGAGAGAAATGTTGTGAATTTCACCAGTTACTAAAATGTAACAGCTGTCTCTGTCAGTGACTGTTTTATCTGTTAGAAGGACGCACCTTTACTTCATAAAATGACTGCATCTCTCACTATGGATGAAAAGGTGGAATGATACACTTCCCCTATCCACTTTGCTCTTAACCTGCCATGCCAGCTGTTCTTCAAGTGAGTCTCCTACAGGAACATAATGTCTGAGGCCGATGACATTAGGAGGGTCACAACCTTCCCTCTCTTGACTGGGTTTTTTACTCCACATACATTCCAAGCTGACATTTCTTGTTGTTTGTTTTCCATCTCTTGAGCAGAGATCATTCTCAGTGTTGATCTAGTATCATTTTGACTCCAGTTTATCAGTTAAATAAAGTATACTTCTAGCCAGAGTGTCAAAATGAAATGCATTAGAAGGAAATCTAAATGGGGATTGACATCAGTATAGGCATTTGGCCAAACTGCTGATATGTTGTGCATCCACAGAACAACACACCACCCCCTTATTCCCAAAGTAGGGATTTACATTACCTGTGTAATAAGAAAGAGAGTCTAAATATATGACCAAAATCTGCTGGTGCTTTAAACATAAAAGATCTTTTGCCAAAAGATTTACTGACATTGGGAACAGAAAAATAGAGATCATATCAGAATGTCTAATATGATAAATTGATATATATGGTATAAGAAACTGCTGTAGATAAGGTGGATAATTAAGGTAAATACATTTGTATATAAGCTGCAACCAGTGCATATGTCTTCTCACATTCAATGATGGCCAGTTGAGTCTATTGTACATTGTGCAGTGATGGTGTGATAAGGGCAACCAAGGACAAACCTACAGAGTCTATTGTCGGCTGTGTTAAGTGCAGCAAGGTCAGATTTATGAGCAGTTTGGTAAACAACATCACAATAATCTATGATTGGAAGTATAAGTTGAGTGGCCAGTCTCTTACGTATACTAAATGAAAAACAGCTATGAGAGCGATATAACATATTAATACCAAACTTAACTTTGCATAATAGATTATTTAAATTAGGTTGAAAAGTGAGTTCTGAATCCAGCCATACACCAATATATTTAAAACTGTCAACTTTATGCAGTGGTGAGCCATCATTATGGTTTATAACACAGGAACCAGGTTTGTTCCTGAAGAGAGGTAAAATCAGACTGAAGAGCAGATTGAATTTGTGGTATATCAGGCTGGGATGTATATATGACGGTGTCATCAGAACAAAGTTGAACACGACATTTAGCAAGACTTAATGGGAGATTATTTACATAGATTGAGAATAGAAGTGGTCCGAGTGTTGAGCCCTGAGGGACACCAAGCTGCTGAATAAGGAGATCGTATTGAAATCCATTCAAGAAAACACAATGTTTTCTGTTGTGAAGCTATGAGCTAAACCACTTGACTGCATTGAGAGAAAGACCGATATTGTGAAGTTTTTTCTAAAAGAAAAAATAACGATCAACAAAATCAAAGGCTTTAGTTAAATCAATGAATATTGCAGCAGTGAGTTCGCCATGTTCTGCGGCAGAAAACACATCATCTGTAAACTTTAAAAGAGCAGTTGTCGTTGAATAATTGGACCTGAAGCCAGACTGGAATGGTGATAATATGTTGTTAATAGAGATAGTGGGAAAGTTGAAAAATTAACTTTTCAAATACTTTAGCGATGGAACATATGATTGAGATTGGCCTGTAATTATTGGTGTCAGGTACATCACCTCCTTTACAGAGTGGGGTGATGCGAGCGCCTACCGGAAGATGAGGGGACATTAATCGGACCAATTTAGATTTGTTTGCAGGTGTGAACGCAGACCACACCGCAGTCTGGTGCGGACCAAATAATCTAAACTTAATGTACATTGAGTCTTTAAATGACAAAAATATGAATCCTGACTCACATGTTGGTGTAGAAGGAGTTTTACTTACTGTATACTAGATGTTACATCACTTCAACTCAGACAGCACACTAAATCTTTTAGGTATCATAAACTCTTCATGTAAACTAGAAATATATGGCTTTATATACACACAGTAATAATACTGACCTGAGAGTTTCCAGTACACACTGTGGATTCTCCAGTCCAGCAGAAAGCTGCTTCACTCCTGAATCCTGCAGCTCATTGTTACTCAGGTCCAGATCTCTCAGACTAGAGGACTGGGAGCTGAGAACTGAGGACAGAGCTGCACAGCTTCTCTCTGAGAGGTTACAGCCACTCAACCTGGAGAAGAATCAGCAGAACAAAAGAATTGAAAACATTACTTTTCTTCATTGAGCAAAGATGAAACTACATTAATCTGGATAGTTCTGTGTGCACCTACAGAGCTTTGTTGGAGGCTTTGACCACTGGCAGCAGCCTCAGAAGAGCTTCCTCTGAAGCAGAGTATTTCTTCAGGTCAAACACGTCCAGATTTTTTTCTGATGACAGTAAGATGAATACCAGAGCTGACCAATGAGCAGGAGACAGTTTATCTGTGGAGAGACTTCCTGATCTCAGGTACTGTTGGATCTCCTCCACTAGAGAACGATCATTCAGTTCATTCAGACAGTGGAACAGATTGATGCTTCTCTCTGCAGACACATTCTCACTGAGCTTCTTCTTGATGTACTCGACTGTTTCCTGATTGGTCTGTGAGCTACTTCCTGTCTGTGTCAGCAGACCTTGTAGAAGAGTCTGATTGGTCTGCAGTGAAAGACCCAGGAGGAAGCGGAGGAACAAGTCCAGGTGTCCATTTGGACTCTTTAAGGCCTCGTCCACAGCTCTCTGGTAGAAACATGTTGGTTCAGGTTTGTCTTTAAAGAATGTAGACCACCAGGATGTTGTTTGTTCTTCTAGCAGATTGACTCCAGACTTGATGAATGTCAGATGGACATGAAGAGCAGCCAGAAACTCCTGAAGGCTCAGATGGACGAAGCAGAACACCTTGTCCTGGTACAGCCCTCTCTCCTCTTTAAAGACCTGTGTGAACACTCCTGAGTACACTGAGGCTGCTCTGATATCGATGCCACACTCTGTCAGGTCTGATTCATAGAAGATCAGGTTGCCTTTCTGCAGCTGCTTAAAAGCCAGTTTTCCCAGAGACTCAATCATCTTCCTGCTCTTCTTACTCCAGTGTGGATCTGTCTCAGCTCCTCCATCATACTTGACATTTTTCAGTTTGGACTGAAGCACCAGGAAGTGGATGTACATCTCAGTCAGGGTCTTGGGCAGCTCTCCTCTCTCTCTGCTTTTCAACACTTCCTCCAGAACTGTAGCAGTGATCCAGCAGAAGACTGGGATGTGGCACATGATGTGGAGGCTTCGTGATGTCTTGATGTGGGAGATGATGGTACTGGCCTGCTCCTTATCTCTGAATCTCTTCTTGAAGTACTCCTCCTTCTGTGGGTCAGTGAACCCTCTGACCTCTGTCACCATGCCGACACACTCAGGAGGGATCTGATTGGCTGCTGCAGGTCGTGTGGTTATCCAGAGGCGAGCAGAGGGAAGCAGTTTCCCCCTGATGAGGTTTGTCAGCAGCACATCCACTGAGGTGGACTCTGTAACATCAGTCAGGATCTTAGTGTTGTGGAAGTCCAGAGGAAGTCGACACTCATCTAGACCGTCAAAGATGAACACAACCTGGAACTCTTCAAACCTGCAGATTCCTGCTTCTTTGGTTTCAGTAAAGAAGTGATGAACAAGTTCCACCAAGCTGTACTTTTTCTTTTTCAGCACATTCAGCTCTCTGAAAGTGAATGGAAATGTGAAGTGTATGTCCTGGTTGGCTTTGTCTTCAGCCCAGTCCAGAGTGAACTTCTGTGTTAAGACTGTTTTCCCAATGCCAGCCACTCCCTTTGTCATCACTGTTCTGATTGATTCATCTCTTCCAGATGAGGCTTTAAAGATGTCTTCTTGTCTGATTGTTGTTTCTGGTCTGTCTGGTTTCCTGGATGCTGTTTCAATCTGTCTGACCTCATGTTCCTCATTGACCTCTGCAGTCCCTCCCTCTGTGATGTAGAGCGGTGTGTAGATCTGATTCAGAAGGGTTGGGTTTCCTGCTTTAGCAATCCCCTCAAACAGACACTGGAACTTCTTCTCCAGGTTAGACTTGAGTTTACGTCGACAATTTGCAGTACGACTTCCTGAATGAACAAACAACAAATGAAATCAGTGAGTGGATCCTACAGAAAGTCTAGAAATCTGAACATGTAAGTGTGTCTGTGTAGTTTTTCCTCCTCCATCAGTTTTATTCAGCTCATCAGTGGAGGACAAACAGCCTCTGATCTGATGCAGATGTGTGCAGCATATTTACAGCAGAGTTTGAAATATAAACCTCTCCCATGTTGCCTCCATTTCCTCTCCATCATGTTAAATCTGTTAAAATCCTCTTACTGCTCTGCAGACGCTCAGCCAGCTCCTCCTGCTTCATTCTCCTCAGGAAGTGCAGTGTGATCCTCAGAAATGCGTCTCTGCTGCTCCTCCTCTGCTGTTCCTCCTCACCGTCCAACACTTCCTCATCCTCACTCTGACTCTCTAAGCATTCTGGGTCATTTGGACTCAGACCCCTCTGGACTCTCTTCAGCTCATTCTTTACAAAAGTGATGATGTTCTCCTCCAGCAGCTGGAACAGAAAGATAAAGTGAACATTTCATTTAAACTGGTAGAACACAACATGTGATTCATGTGTCAGTCTGAAGGCCTGCTGGTCTAAACAGAGCAGCATGGACACCGTTAGGACCTGAATGCTACTTTACTATTTCATCTGTGGTTGATGGAGTTAATAGTAAAAGGTGTGTTTGTACATGTACACACCATAAATATGGAGTCCAGCTGTGTTTGATGCTGCTGTGCAGACTGATCACTGGGAACCTCTGAGCTCTGCTGCTGAACTCTGTGGAGAAAACATCACGTTTAAGGACATTTAATGACTCAAATCTGCACTCAGCTTATTAAAGATGTTCTGTCATGATGACTAAATTAACTCCTGTAAATGCTGCTCTGATTACTGAACAGTCACTCTTCATGGACACACAGCTGGGTTCAGGAGAGTCGGCTCTCTGCTGCTGCATCCTGATATGAATAAAGAAGTGAAAAAAGCACGTAGTTAACACCAGCTTCACTGAGTCTCTGCTGCCCAGCTTGACTGAATCTCTGCTGCCCAGCTTCACTGAGTCTCTGCTGTCCAACTTTACTGAGTCTCTGCTGCTCAGTGCCTCCACAGACACCCAGCCAGTTCCCAAGACATCAGCCCCCCCTGCTGAGGTCCTCCTGTCTCTTGATCTCCTTTCTACATGGTTTTGTTGACACCTTGGTCTCCAAAGTTCCTGTCCTGAGCAGCTCTTTCAGCCTCCAGAGTGGTCCTGCCCATCTGTCCTGCCTTCTTTCTCCTGTTTGTTTTCTCCCTCCTGACCAGCCTGGAGGGATATTTGGGAGCTGTCCCTTGAGGGGCGACTGTCATGATTCCTGTTTAAGCTCTGTTTGTGTTGTCCTGTCTGTTTCTGTTCCTGCCTTCAGTTTCAAACCCACCTGCTCACCTGCTGCCACTGTGTAATTCCCTCATCAGCTCCTCACTACATATACTGCTCTCACTCATTTTCTTTCATTCTAGACACTAGATTGTGATGCTGTTCCTGTCTGTTCCTGTTCCTCTTGTTACCTGTTCCTGCTGGTTTCAACCTTATTTGAAATGCTTTCCCTTTATGGTCTGTAAGTCTGTCTGTTGGTTTCTGAGCATTAAAGCTGTTTCCATTTAACCTGTCTGTGGTGTTTGTGCCTGGTTCACCTGCTCCGCCCCACATAACACAGGAGGTTTATTCTGCCCAAACAGCCAACCCACCATTTTTACATTCTTACCTTCCATCAGCAGGTTGTCCATCTTTAAACTCAATAAGGCCACGTTTAGACTGGTCACTCTTCATGGACACACAGCTGGGTTCAGGAGAGTCTGCTCTCTGCTGCTGCATCCTGATACAAACAAACAATGAACAAATCAAAGAGTTTAAAAAGATGAATTTTGAGCAGACTGTCAGCAGCTGAAGTTTTAGAAGCAGAATGAAAATCAGTAAGAAGACAGTGGATGAGAAACGTTCTCCTGTTCATCAAACTCTCATCTGATGAAAGATGCTGTCTCATCTTAGTTGATTAGTTGACTAATCAGTGGTTGAGCTCTTTGTTAAATCACAAAGTTAGTAGTTCATTCTGAGTTATTGTGACTTATTATTCAGTAGTTGAGTGTCAGATGTGACAGTGAGTGTGAATAATGATGGTGGAGTGATGTGAACGGAGAACAGTGATGGACAGTTAGAGATCCTCATCTCACCTCTGAGCTTTGGTCTGGCTGTCATGTTCCCCACACAGAGAGCTTTTAGAGGGAGGGACTCCCTCCTCTCTGTCCTCACACTGATCCATAGCAGAGAAACACCTTCACACAAACACAACAACATGCTCATTCATTACAACCAGCTGCACATCACACCAAAAGGACATCTCTGAATTTATATGGAGCTCATAACTCCTGGATGATTTAGATAGAGCTCAAGAACTGCACCAAGCCCGCTTTAAATAATGACAAGAAAAGAAAAACAAAGTGAAAGTAAAGAAAAAGGATTAGAAACAAAGGCCCGTACTCTAACCAAACTGGGACTAACTATATTCCACTTGGAGATGGTCCTATAACAATAAATATAACATGAGGCTATAATCAGTAAGTTTAGTGTCCTGATACCGATATGCATGGACGTAATTTTGGGGGGGGACAGGGGGGACATGTCCCCTGCACTTTTTCAAAAGGCAGTTTTGGTCCCAATTGGCAACACTGATAGCCCCCGCCACCTCAGTACTCGAGCCAGTTGTGTGTCCCCCCCACCTCTGAAATCAAAATTTCGTCCATGCCGATATGGATACAGGAGTCCAGAACCCCGAAATATGAACATTTTAACATCACTAGAGATGTCCCACAGAACCTGAACGCAGCACGAGTATTAGCGCTCAGTGAAAGTTTACATAGTGCTTCATACTGAGTTTGTTCCTGTGTGTTTAACTACATCCGGTCTCTGAAAGTTATATTAGGATGGAAATATGTATATTTAGGTATCGATCCGCCATCACTAATAACTAGCAGCCAAACCAGCGGCCTGCTTAATGTCGTGATGACGTCATTATATCTGCGATCAGTTGTCTGGAAACCTTCATTACAGTGATACGGAGAGATTTCTCTGCTTTCTACAGGGTTCAATACATTTCTCACTTTACATCATATTCATCATATTTGTATTAATATACTGCCTACCTCTTCCTCGCGCTGCTTCTCTTCCGTGTTTGCAGACAGGAAGAGAGAGAGAGAGAGAGCACTCACCTGTGTTTTAGTCCCGCCCACCATGGACTCAGAGGGAGACTATAAACCACTGATTCTAATTATTATATATTATTAAAACTCATTATCAAACGTCTTAACGAGCTTCAGCTGCTTCATTACTAGTTCATCATTAGAAACAGGTGTGTTACAGTCCTTTCCTTTTTATGATTATTATATTATATATTTTAGTATATCTATCATATATTATATTATAGTACTAACTAACTACTACTACACTAACAGCTATAAGATGCTGCTCCAAGAAAACTTTATTTAGCTATGTGAATATCAGAGTCGACAGTTTTTACACATAAATTCAGCTCAGAGATCATTTAATGACTTCGTCCACCATCAACATTTAAACACAGCTCCAGTAGCAGTTTGTCCCACAGCACCTGAACGTCTCTCCTCCGTGTTTGCAGACAGGAAGAGAGAGAGATGTGACGCTCCTCTGCTTCTGAAGACGGAAACTCAAGTTAAACAAGATCAATACAACAAGTAACAGCGAAACATATTTATACTAATAAATCACACAACTATACATACTATCATTTTAAAAATACACCTAACATTTATTATTATTATTATTATTATTGAAATCAAACATAAGTACCAAAGACCAATCATCAGTGTTTGTCTCAGCTCTTCCTCTTTTGTCTTCCTCTTCCTGGGTTTGTGTAAATCAATATGAAATGATGGTCTGCTTGCCTCTGATTTACTGTAACACCATAACACACTATTATATGTGAAATAAGTCCAGAGTGAAGTTTGTTACTTAACATACAAGTAAAGACACATTAGCTTTTATTTAAGCTGCATTTTCACACTTTATCCTATATTCTGTATATTTGTGCTCATTTACTTTTTATTCACAATTAATGCTCAAGGAGATACTGAGACTTACTTTACTTTGATTTTCTTTGAACACTGCCAAAGAATGAGATCAAACAATAATTGAGCTAAATCAAATGAAAAGTGACAGATTGAATAATGTACATTGTTAGCATTGTAAGGTTATAGTTTGATCTTGTGTTTTAAATGTAGTTTAGTCAGCTGCAGCACTGTGAGAAGACTTCTTTGTGTGTTTCCTCATGTTTTCTGTTTCTAATGTTAATCTAACAGCAGCTGTAGTGTTGTTGTAGTTACTGCAGGGCTCCAGCAGAGGGAGTGTAGAGCTGTCAGTCACACGTGACCACAGGAAACTTTGTGTGTCTGTGGATTTTTCTCCTTTCACAAAAAAGAAAAGCATCAAAAATGTAAAACATGACTTCATTATAATATATGGAACAGTTTTTATAGTAAACTTGAATAACAATCAACTTCACTGCAAATAAAAAACTAGTTTTGTGTCAAAATATTTAACATTTCTTCTTCTTTTGTAAAATTCATATAAATATTTGGTTCACTGAGCAGAAGGAAGGAAGGAAAGAAGCAAGCAAGCCAGCAAGGAAGGATGGAATGAAAGGAGGAAAGAAGGATGGAAGGAAGGGAGGAAAGAAGTATGGAAGGAAGTGAGGAAAGAAGGATGGAAGGAAGTGAGGAAAGAAGGAGGGTTAGAAAATAAAAGATGAAAGAATGGATGCAGCCGTTTTTCTACTTTGGGCAGAGTTGTGTTGGAAAGGAGTAAGGAAGGAGGGAGGAAGGAGGGAGGAAGGAAGGATGGATGGTAGGAAGGAAAGGAGTAAGGAGGGAGGGAGGTAATAATCATGTGGGGAGAAAGACATCAGTCATCATGGAAATCTTCTTATTAATAAATGAAGAGTAACAGGAAGAACACACACTATTGATCTGTTTTGGGGTTTTTGGTCCAAGCTGCAGTTCCAGTTTTAGTCCAGTAGGTGTCAGTAATGAGTCTGTAAGCTGGTCCGCCGACCGCCGTTTGAGCTGCTAGAAGAGGTTGTTGCTGTTAGCTCCACCCTGCAGCAGGGAGGGAGGAGGGAGGAAGGAGGGAGGGAGGGAGGGAGGGAAGTGAGGAAAGGAGGGAGGAAGGAAGCGAGGAAAGGAGGGAGGGAGGAAGGAAGCAAGGAAGGATGGAAGGAAGTGAGGAAAGGAGGGAGGGAGGAAGGAAGCAAGGAAGGATGGAAGGAAGTGAGGAAAGGAGGGAGGGAGGAAGGAAGCAAGGAAGGAAGGAAGGAAGGATGGAAGGAGGGAGGGAGGGAGGAAGCAAGGAAGGATGGAAGGAGGGAGGGAGAGAGGGAGGGAGGAAGGAAGGAAGCAAGAAGGATGGAAGGAGAGGAGTAAGGAGGGAGGGAGGAAAGAAGGAAGGAAGGATGGAAGGAAAGGAGGGAGGGAGGAAGGAAGGAAGGAAGAAGGATGCAAGGAGAGGAGTAGGGAGGGAGGGAGGAAGCAAGGAAGGATGGAAGGAAGTGAGGAATCAATCAATCAGTGAGGAAGAGATGATTTTAAAACATGTCAAAAATGAACAATACCCAAATCAAATCAAAGGCAATAAAAGATGAATCAAATATAATAAGGAAGTCATCAATTAAAGTCAGTGTCAAATAAAGAGGGGGGGGTATTAAAAGAAAAAATGAAAGAATAAAACTAAAAGTAAAGAAGTAAAAGCTGAAAACAGGAAATGAAACAGAATGAAAATCAAAAGTGTCCAACAGATGTTCTTCTAATATTTAGCAGTTTAGGATCCCTCCTTTCCTTCCTTCCTTCCCTCCTTCCTTCCTTCTAATGTTTAGCAGTTTAGGATGTTTAAATGTAGAAGCTCTATAATCAGGGGCAGCACTTTCCTAAAGGTCCTTCCTTCCTTCCTTCCTCCCTTCCTTTCCTTCCATCCTTCTTCCTTCCTTCCCTCCTTCCTCCCTTTGGTGAAAACTATTGAATGAATGAATGAAGTTGAATAAATCAATACATTTTGATCAATCAGTCAACTTTGTGAATTGGTGTCTCTGCGGTTCAATAGATCCCTGTATCACTTCAAAGAATAGACACACACACAACTGACTGGATGTGATTAACTACACACTGTAGCATCCCCGGCTCAATGATGCTCACACTCTTTAACTCATGCTTCATTGACTTTATTTTACCTTCCTTGCTTCCTTACTCCCTTCCTTCCTCCCAATCCTTCCTTGCTTCCTCCCTCCATCCTTTCCTTACTTCCTTCCTTCCTTCCTTCCTTGCTTCCTCCCTCCCTCCTTACTCCTTTCCTTCCTTCCTCCCTTCCTCCTTTCCTTCCTCCCTTCCTCCTTCCTCCTTTCCTTCCTCCTTTCCTTCCTTCCTTCCTTCCTTCCTCCTTACTCCTTTCCTTCCTTCCTTGCTTCCTCCCTTCCTCACTTCCTTCCTTCTTGCTTCCTTCCTTCCTTCCTCCCTTACTCCTTTCCTTCCTTCCAATCCTTCCTCACTTCCTTCCATCCTTCCTTCCTCCCTCCCTCCTTTCCTTCCTTCCATCCTTGCTTCCTTCCTCCCTTACTCCTTTCCTTTCCTTCCATCCTTGCTTCCTTCCTCCCTCCCTCCTTTCCTTGCTTCCTTCCTCCCTTACTCCCCGGCTCAATGATGCTCACACTCTTTAACTCATGCTTCATTGGCTTTATTTTTACCAACCTTGGACACTTTGGAACTTTCTTTATAACGATGAACTTATCATATCATAGCCTTACAAGATTCACCCAAATGAAATGATGTATTTTTAACTGTTAATTACCTTTCAACCCATTTTAACCTAAAGACAACCTCTAATAGAGCGCTGTATGTACAATCATATTTAACTTCAGTTACTTAAGTTTTAATCTGTCATTTTGTGTCAAATATGCAGTTTTAACTATATATATTTTAAAGCTAATATAAAAACACTAAATACATCTTTGCATCAATAAACAAATCAATGAAATAACTGGTTTTATCTCCTTTAATCTAAACCAATAAGATGCTAATTGGCATTCCTGCTAGCTAAAACACATAATGATAAAAGTGCATCAAACTATGACAGACACAGTTTGAGCAAGATTTTTTTCTCCTCTCTGCTCCTCATTGCTTCTCTCTGCTCCTCACTGCTCCTCATTACTCCTCTCTGCTCCTCCTACAGAGACACTGAGGAACCATGTGTCCAGACTGTAAACCCAGCACACAGAGGTTGAGTGAATGTGGTGTTGAAGGTGTGGAGGTGGATCAGTGTGTCAGAGGAGACTCTGTAGAAGGACAGAGTGCCAGCAGGACAGTCCACATACACTGCTACTCTGTTAGAGACAGAGGAGGAGGAGGAGGAGGAGGAGGAGGAGGAGGAGATGGGTGTTCTGCTGTTATTGTGCCAGACAGAGTAACCATCATCATCAGAGCATCTCAGACTCCAGGACTGATCATTCCCTCCAAACCAACAGTCACCAATGCCTCCTTTCCTGTTGATTCTTCTGTAACTCACTGATATATGAACGTATCCTCTCCACTCGACCTCCCAGTAACAGCGACCAGGCAGAACATTTCTACACAGCAGCTGAGACCAGTAATCAAATCTGTCTGGATGATCAGGATATGACTGATCCTCCTTCACACGTGTCACCTTCCTGTTGTTATCAGACAGTTTGAGGAATCTGCTCATTGTGTTTGGATCCAGTTCCAGTTCACAGGCATCTGATGGAGAGAACGAGACACAATACAGCTGCAGTTTATCATCTGTTGATTTATTAACTACTTTACTGAAACCATTCAAACTTAAACCATCTCCATGACAACTGAGACACTCCATCACTGAGGAAGACCATGAGATGTGACTGAAAGCTTTGGACATACAGAGTAAGTGGACCTTTAGATGAGAATGTTTTTCAAAGTGAAACTTGATTCCAGCTGCGTCTGATGTTTGTCTGAATGTAATTAATGAAGTATTTAAGATGGTTAAAGAACAGGATTTTTCTATCAACTTAACTCATGTAACTTAAACCAGTAACGTTCCACATCTAGAAAGGAGTTAGTCTGTCTGTGTGTTCTTGGCTTGTTCTTGACATTCCCATCAGTATGTTTCTTATTCATGTCCACTGCTTTCATATTAGAGATGAGATGAAGTTGAGCTGGAAGCTAACAGTGGTGATGCAGGGAGAGGCAGCACTGCAGAGCTGCAGGTAGCTCAGCTCATTTTACTTTGTTGATAATGAGAGGAAGGTTTGAACACGCTTGAATTTAAATAATAATATAACAAACATGATTTTAATATTGCACTAGCTCTCCATCAGTATGTTTCTACCTTTTAAAGGGTTAGGTGATATATTCAAAACTTATGTTATTGTCAGTGACTTGTTAAATAAATGAATCCATTTGAAAGTGATCAGTGACATCATCGTCATTGATGATGAAAAGTCAAAGTATTTTCTTTTACATTTTGTAATGAATTAAGAGGGAGATATAAAAGGAGTCATTGGTAGAAATAAACCACCAAATCTCAGTATCATTTATAAAATATGTTTGTATGTTGTGCATATAGATAAGAGTGGAAGTCATGTATTTGAATACATGCATTCATACTTTTAGATCTGTGAATAGTTTTAGTGTCAGTCTTTAGTATTTGGGCCATTCATTTAAAATAAAAAGATAAATATTTATAAATATAATATTAAAACACTCAACCCTTCCCCTTCTTTTCACTCAGAAGAATGTTTGTGTCAAAGTATTAAATTAATTATTGAGCTGTAAAATGTCAAAATGTCATTCAGTGTAACCGTCCTGAGTTAAATTCTAATGACAAAACTGTTTTTAAAATGTAAAAATTCATCCTAAAGTATAAATTGACACACATGGCATGATTATGTAAGTGTTTGCAACAATATGTAGAATAATGCAACTTATTTTAAAATGTGAATAACTTTTGTCCCAAAATGTGTGCGTCACCAATGTCATTCAGTGTAACGATGGGTAAAAAGTCATTTTAAAGCATACCACATGATGCTGATCATGTGACAGTGTGTGACATCATGAAAAGGACCCTTAGATGACCCTCTGTCCATGTGGTCATGTGACTACATCTCTCTGTAATATTTGATCATTTCAGTTTTTCACCCGCTTGTAACCCATGGTCCAAAAATGTCCTTCAGTGCGACTCAGAAAACAAACTTTAAATATTATGATTTTTTAAAAAGCTAAATTAAATATGATAATTAATGATAATGTCTATCGGTGAAGGTCATAACTTTATATAGGTAGCAAAGGAACTGCCTGATAAATGTGTTTATGTATGAGATCCGTCCTTCAGTGTTAAACATGTTACACTGAATGACAGAAACATTACACTGAATGACAGAAACGTTACACTGAATGACAGAAACGTTACACTGAATGACAGAAACGTTACACTGAATGACAGAAACGTTACACTGAATGACAGTGATAGTTTATAACATTTAATCATGCATCATATTTATTTGTTGTATTTAGTTGTTGTATTAATAGTGGATATTATCATTTATAACTATTTTATATCATTTGAATGTATTTTAAGGCACATTATCTGTAAACTGTCGACATCTTAAACATCTCGTCCTGATTTTAGTTTTTAACTTTAAAGAAAATACTGGTGCTGCTGCAGATAATTGTTTATAGGATCATTATTGTTGTTCCTAAAGGAATCACATTTAATCAATATTTTTGGGCCATTTTGATATTTGTCATTCGGTGTAATGTAATATTGTCATACAGTGTAACACCAATATTATATATTTAAATACAGTAATTTGTCTTTTTTGACCCACAGAGACAAAAACAAACCTTAAAGGTAGTAAAAGGTATTTTTAAACATTTAAGAAAGAAATTCAGTGCAAGGCAGTAAATGTTTGTTAAAGACCTTCAACACATTTAGAGTTGTACCAATGACGCATCAAATATGTGGTGTTCAAAATGAAATAATGTTTTCTGGGTAGTTATATTTCTGACAGTCTGAACATAAATATAGAACCAAATGATTGTGATAAATGGACATAAAAGACTTTTTGTTAAAACAACAATTAGTGTTACACTGAATGACATTTTTCCACAGTATATTCTTACTAATCACAATAAAAATGAATTACTGGTTTTATTCTTGAATATAACTAATATAAGTGCATAGGTGACACTCCAATGAACATTAAAAAGCCTTTTAGGGAACTCTACTAGCTCTTTTATTTTTTTACTACTTTGAAAACCTCATACGTCTTTGATCCATTTATCACTGATCTGTACCTGTATGGGACTATAAGATCTGTGCTACTTTATATATTTCTGTATACTAATAAAATACATAGGAAACATGTAAATCATGTGACATTGTGACTGTTTTCCTTTTAGGGTGTTCAGAGCAGGGACAGACAGCTGAGAGACACTGAAGTCAGGGGACAGAGGACAGAGTCATATCAGCCAGTTAGTGGAAATGTGGAAGGATATCACACTCGGGAGTAAAAACAAGTTGCTTTATATGTTAACATTTTGATGCTGTTTTTGCCTTTCACTTGAACCTTTACCTGTATCTGTGTCTGTTCATTGAGCCATAAGATACAACTAGGAAAAGAACATTTATTCACAACATTTGAATTCAAACTTTGATCAATATTCTTCCCATGTTATTTATTCATCTACAAAACTGGATGATTAGGCCTGCAATTAAAGAATTGATATTTGATATTTATCAGTTCATTACAGTTCATCCATTCAAAATGTGTTTTCCTTTACCTTTACTAATCTATCTTTTTAGTAGAATAAAATATATTTGTGAATGTTTTGCAGTGTAGTTAATTTATGACATATTTCTGTTCAAACCATTAACGAATCTGTCAGGTTTCCCATATGTGTCAATGTTAAACTCATTCCTACGCCCTTGCTCACCATACTGAAGTTACTGCGCTGAAGTCTGGGCCAATAATTACAAATCTAATGTACAGTCATTGTTTATTCTTCAGAAAAGAGCAATTTGTAACATCCATAATGCAGAGTACAGGGATCATTCAAATCCATTATTCTTACTGTCTCATTTACTGAAGTTTGCTGATCTGGTGGAATTTCAAATAGCTCAAACTATGTACAAAGCAAAAAACAACCAACTGCCTGCAAATATCCAACAAATGTTCAGTGTAAGAGAGGAGGGCTACAATCTAAGAGGTCATACTTATTTCAAAAGTGTTAGCGTGCCAACGATGAGGAGGAACTTTAGTATTTGTGTTTGTGGTGTGAGGCTATGGATCAGTCTAAATGTGGAACTGAGGGAAGGTCCAAACATTACGTTTTTTATAAAGAGGTACAAAGAAATGATCTTTAGTAGGTATAGGAATTAAGATGCTATTATTATATATGTATTTATATTATATGTATGTGTATTATATGTGATTTGGTTGTGTCCAAAAATGAGTGGATGACATTGGACTTGGTACTTTGTGTACTATTATTTGTATTACTTTGAGTTAATGCTGATAATATTTATGATAGTGACAATGGTGGCAATGTAGTGATGATGATGATGATGATGATGATGATGATGATGATGATGATGATGGTGGTAATAATGATGATAAAGATATAATACTACGACTAGATAATAATAGTAAAAATAATAATGGTGATATAGACGGTAATGATAGTGATAATAATATTAATGATAATATATTTCTATATACTACACAGGAACACAGGTACAGAAATGTAAGTTGATTGTGAATTAGGGGCAGGAATTAAATAAGTGTAAACTTCATCCTGCTCCTTTTCAGGCACAGTTACTGCCAGAAGAATGTCATTGTTTGCTTCTTTTATTTGTTTCATTCTTGGTTGATTTTCTTTTTTCCTTTTGGAATTGAAATTGTTCGTTTATGTCTGAAATAAACATTAACATAAAAAACATAAAATGATGAAATCAAACGTATTAGCTTATAAAATGCACCTGTTAGTCTCTCAGCACCTGTCAGCATTCATTATAAATTGATTCCAATGAGAGTCAATGTAAACCCTTCACAAGCACGTGACCTGAGGCTGCTCTCTGATTGGCTTCCTTCAGTTTTCCAGGACACGCCCACTTTTATTGGCAGCAAATTGTTGTTGTTTTATGTTTTTAATCTACTGTGATTGGACAGATGTATGATTATTGTACATTATAGAAAAACTGGTAAAAATAGTTACAAAAAGGCTCTCAGAAAATTCTAGAGTGGTAAAAGTTATTTATAATTAAATAATTGTATATTGAGATGTGGTGGAAATGACATTTGTTCAACACATGTCAGCAAAATGTCCAAAATTA
Organism: Scomber colias; assembly: GCA_021039105.1. Lineage (NCBI taxonomy): Eukaryota > Metazoa > Chordata > Actinopteri > Scombriformes > Scombridae > Scomber > Scomber colias. Next base: position 834,510 of record JAJDFG010000128.1, read on the forward strand.
ACAATTTGTCCTGTAATCTAAGTTTGTCCTCTTACAGATCTTAAAACTAGATGAGTTTTGGATAACATTTTAATTTAACTAAAATATATTTGGTTGTGTCTCTTTTTAAGCACATTAACTTATTGGTAACTTTACTTTAACTGTTGGTAACTTTAGGTGATGTGAGTGAAATGGACATTTTATCATGTGTGATTATAATTTTTCATTCCTGTCTCTGTGGGTCAGAGATACCATACTGGGACACACCAGGGAACACTTCTCCTTTATAAACTACCTAGTTAGTGCCACCTTGCTGCTGGGGGACAGGTTTGAACATTTCCTGAGGATGCACTGAGCAACACCTTGAAGACCGACCCGATGCTCAATGGAAGCAAGCTGAAGACAGAGTTTAGTCTCATCTACAGCAGGACGAGTTCAGAGCCTGTTGTGGTGCTGTGGATCTATTCCAGTTGTTTATGGAGAGAACAATGTTGAAGTCTTCTCAGATACTGTCACTTTCCTAAAGATCCTCATCACCCATGACCACAGCGGAAGCTGAGAAGTGCTTCTCAACCATGAAAAGAATTCAAACTTTTCTCAGAAACAGCATGACCCAGGAGAGGCACTGGCCATGCTGTCAATGGAAAAGAGACTGGTGACTGACTTTAACCAGAGAGTCATTGACAAGTTCTGTTCAAGTAGTACTACCGGCTGTGTTTAGGCACCATTACAGTGTGTTGTGTGTTTTTAAATTGGCTTTTCTTTCTTTCTTTTTTCATTTTTTTTTGCTGCGGTATGAAGTGGTGCTACGGTTTGTTTGACACTAACCCTAGGACCCCGCCCCACCACCACCACCAAACTGCGCCCGCCCAGTAGTATGAATGAATGAACTTTATCTGCAGGAGAGACATGAGGGACATTTTGGAGCAGGTAGCGCCACCATGTGGACATTTATAAAACATTTCTCTTTTAACTCCTGAACTGTGACCAACAGAAGGAAATTTCTGTTTCATGGATTCATTGGTTCAAGATAAATGTCAGTTTAGGCCACGCCCATTTCTGACTAAACACATTTTCCATCATTTTGAACTTTTTTCACTTCTTTTTTTCATTTTTCATCCAGTTTTTCTCAAAGTTCTCATGAATCAAACTGAAAACACACTCACACTTCCTCAGACCAGGTTTCAGTGTCTGCGGTCCACCATGGTCCATCCTGGAGGAAGAGACAAAGACACAATCAGCTTCATACACCTTCACTCATATCCACCATTAAACATGAACCAGAGTCCCTCAGTTAGTCAGAGTGTCTGTCCATCTGTTCATACCTGAGAGTGTCCATCTGTCTGTTCATACCTGAGAGTGTCCACCTGTCTGTCCATACCTGAGAGTGTTCACCTGTCTGTCCATACCTGAGAGTGTCCAGTCTCCAGTGTGGATCCTTCAGTCCAGCAGACAGGATCTTCTCTCCTGAGTCTCCTGGATGATTGTAGCTCAGGTCCAGCTCTCTCAGATGGGAGGGGTTGGAGCTCAGAGTTGAGGCCAGAGAAGCACAGCCTTCCTCTGTGATCAGACATCCTGACAGACTGAATATAATAGAATAGAATAGAATAGAATAGACTTTATTGTCATTGCCTGAATATAAAAGTTAGAAAATAGACAGTAATAAATACACAAACACGTACACAATCATCCTAAATAAATAAATGCATATATTTTAAAATGAAGGGATTATCTATGTTGGGGTCATATATATTTACTCGTGTGAGAGAAATGTTGTGAATTTCACCAGTTACTATAATGTAAAAGCCGTCTCTGTCAGTGACTGTTTTTTCTGTTAGAAGGACGAACCTTTACTAAATAATAAAACGACTGCATCTCTCACTATGAATGAAAAGGTGGAATGATACACTTCCCCTATCCATTTTGCTCTTAACCTGCCATGCCAGCTGTTCGTCAAGTGAGTCTCCTGCAGGAACATAATGTCTGAGGCTGATGACTTTAGGAGGGTCACAACCTTCCCTCTCTTGACTGGGTTATTTACTCCACATACATTCCAAGTTGCCATTTTTTGTTTTTTGTTTTCTATCTCCTGAGCAGAGATCATTCTCAGTGTTGATCCAGTATCATTTTGAATCTAATTTATCAGTTAAACAAAGTGTACTTCTAGCCAGAAGAAGCTGTCAAAATGAAATGCATTAGAAGGAAATCTAAATGGGGATTGACATCAGTATAGGCATTTGGCCAAACTGCTGATATGTTGTGCATCCACAGAACAACACACCTCCCCCTTATTCCCAAAGTAGGGATTTACATTACCTGTGTAATAAGAAAGAGAGTCTAAATATATGACCAAAAGAGTGAACTTAGTTGCACCTCCAACTGGAGAACTTCCATCATGAACACTGGTCACAATAACAGATAGAATCAGAGGAGGTAGTAACACGTCACACTGGGTATCATTCAGTAACAGTGAGCCACTTCTACACCTTAAAGAACTGAACAACCATTAAGGCTCTAAATAAGATACCTGAAAAACATGAACAGTGCAGACCTCATGCTGTATAAGGCAGGACATCAAACTTTACACTTATTTATGTTCTGAGAGGAGCCGTCCTACAGTCAAGTACTAAGACACCAGCTGTGTGTAACTCTGTAGGTGGCAGCAGAGGTGGAAAGTAACTCATAACATTTACTCACTTTACTGTAATTGAGACGTTTTTTTGTGTACTTGTTAAAGTAGTTTTAAAAATCTGTAACTTTACTTTTACTTAAGTATGTTTAGTTTGTTTGTTTCTCACTCTCTGCAGTTGTCTCTCTCTGCAGTTGTCTCTCTCTGCAACTGTCTCTCTCTATCAGATCGATTTCAGTTTGTACGTTAATGTTAAATCCTCCATGCAAACATAAGTTAGACACAGTGTTCCTCAGGGTTCAGTGCTTGGACCAAAACTATTCACCTTATATATGCTTCATTAACCGTCATAGTATGAGAAACAATCTATACATTTTTCATTGCTATGCAGACGATACTCAATTATATCTTTGAATAAAGGCAGATGAAAGCAACCAGTTAACTCAACAACAAACATGCCTTAAGGACATAAAGGCCTGGATGACCTGCAACTTCCTGCTACTAAACTCAGAAAAAAAGTTATTGTGCTTGGCCACAAACACGTAAGACATCCTGAACTCCTGTTCTCTATTCACTGATGAATTAATTAAAAATCAACAACAACCTGCATGTAGAGAACATGACACTAATTCTGTGTTGTATTTTTTCTGTTATTTATTTAGACTTTCATGACTTAATGCACATCAAGTCTTTATTGAAGATTAAATGACAGAAACATAAATCCTGACTCACATGTTAGTGTGGTATCGTAAACTCTTCATGTAAACTAGAAACTGAGGAGAAGCCAAAAATATGACTTTATATACACAATAATAAAACTGACCTGAGAGTTTCCAGTCCACAGTGTGGACTCTCCAGTCCACCAGACAGCTGCTTCACTCCTGAATCCTGCAGGTTGTTGTTACTCAGGTCCAGATCTCTCAGACTAGAGGACTGGGAGCTGAGAACTGAGGACAGAGCTGCACAGCTTCTCTCTGAGAGGTTGCACAAACTCAGTCTGGAGAGACAACAATGAACAAGAAGACAAATAATATTTTGATTAAAATAAGTCTAAACTTTGATGATATATAATCTCTGCCAAGCACCAGCTTCAATCTTTGGTGTTCTGTTCTAAACCTGCTGAAGATGTGACAGTTAATAAAAAAGTAATCACAATAAATCGGAATACAGTAAAATTAATCACTTATCAAACCTGAGAGTTTCCAGTCCACAGTGTGGACTCTCCAGTCCAGCAGGAAGCTGCTTCACTCCTGAATCCTGCAGGTTGTTGTTACTCAGGTCCAGATCTCTCAGACTAGAGGACTGGGAGCTGAGAACTGAGGACAGAGCTGCACAGCTTCTCTCTGAGAGGTTACAGCCACTCAACCTGGAGACGAATTTTAATAGGTCAATTGACAGATCCAATATATAAAGACAATAAAAGCTTGGTGGGTAAACTTTGATAGACAGTTGAATCCTGACCTGAGGGTGTCCAGTCCACAGTGTGGACTCTCCAGTCCAGCAGAAAGCTGCTTCAGTCCTGAATCCTGCAGGTTGTTGTTACTCAGGTCCAGATCTCTCAGACTAGAGGACTGGGAGCTGAGAACTGAGGACAGAGCTGCACAGCATCTCTCTGAGAGGTTACAGCCACTCAACCTGGAGAAGAATTTTAATAAGTCAATTGACAGATCCAATATATAAAGACAATAAAAGCTTGGTGGGTAAACTTTTATAGACAGTTGTATCCTGACCTGAGGGTGTCCAGTCCACAGTGTGGACTCTCCAGTGCAGAAGAAAGCTGCTTCACTCCTGAATCTGGAAGGTTGTTGTTACTCAGGTCCAGATCTCTCAGACTAGAGGACTGGGAGCTGAGAACTGAGGACAGAGCTGCACAGCTTCTCTCTGAGAGGTTACAGTCACCCAACCTGGAGAAGAATCAGCAGAATAAAAGAATTGCAAACATTACTTTTCTTCATTGAGCAAAGATGAAACTACATTAATCTGGATAGTTCTGTGTGCACCTACAGAGCTTTGTTGGAGGCTTTGACCACTGGCAGCAGCCTCAGAAGAGCCTTCTCTGAAGAAGAGTATTTCTTCAGGTCAAACAGATCCAGATCTTTTTCTGATGACAGTAAGATGAAGACCAGAGCTGACCACTGAGCAGGAGACAGTTTATCTGTGGAGAGACTTCCTGATCTCAGGTACTGTTGGATCTCCTCCACTAGAGAACGATCATTCAGTTCATTCAGACAGTGGAACAGATTGATGCTTCTCTCTGCAGACACATTCTCACTGATCTTCTTCTTGATGTACTCAACTGTTTTCTGATTGGTGTCTGACCTACTTCCTGTCTGAGTCAGCAGACCTCGTAGGAGAGTCTGATTGGTCTGCAGTGAAAGACCCAGGAGGAAGCGGAGGAACAAGTCCAGGTGTCCATTTGGACTCTTTAAGGCCTCGTCCACAGCACTCTGGTAGAGATGTGTCTGGGCTGTTGTTTGTTCTTCCAGCAGATTGACTCCAGACTTGATGAATGTCAGATGGACATGAAGAGCAGCCAGAAACTCCTGAAGGCTCAGATGGACGAAGCAGAACACCTTGTCCTGGTACAGCCCTCTCTCCTCTTTAAAGACCTGTGTGAACACTCCTGAGCACACTGAGGCTGCTCTGATATCGATGCCACACTCTGTCAGGTCTGATTCATAGAAGATCAGGTTGCCTTTCTGCAGCTGCTCAAAAGCCAGTTTTCCCAGAGACTTAATTATCTTCCTGCTCTTCTTACTCCAGTGTGGATCTGTCTCAGCTCCTCCATCATACTTGATGTTCTTCACTTTGGCCTGAAGCACCAGGAAGTGGATGTACATCTCAGTCAGGGTCTTGGGCAGCTCTCCTCTCTCTCTGCTTTTCAACACATCCTCCAGAACTGTAGCAGTTATCCAGCAGAAGACTGGGATGTGGCACATGATGTGGAGGCTTTGTGATGTCTTGATGTGGGAGATGATGGTGCTGGCCTGCTCCTCATCTCTGAATCTTTTCCTGAAGTACTCCTCCTTCTGTGGGTCAGTGAACCCTCGGACCTCTGTCACCATGCCGACACACTCAGCAGGGATCTGATTGGCTGCTGCAGGTCGTGTGGTTATCCAGAGGCGAGCAGAGGGAAGCAGTTTCCCCCTGATGAGGTTTGTCAGCAGCACATCCACTGAGGTGGACTCTGTAACATCAGTCAGGATCTCAGTCTTGTGGAAGTCCAGAGGAAGTCGACACTCATCCAGACCGTCAAAGATGAACACAACCTGGAACTCTTCAAACCTGCAGATTCCTGCTTCTTTGGTTTCAGTAAAGAAGTGATGAACAAGTTCCACCAAGCTGTACTTTTTCTTTTTCAGCACATTCAGCTGTCTGAAAGTGAATGGAAATGTGAAGTGTATGTCCTGGTTGGCTTTGTCTTCAGCCCAGTCCAGAGTGAACTTCTGTGTTAAGACTGTTTTCCCAATGCCAGCCACTCCCTTTGTCATCACTGTTCTGATTGGTTCATCTCTTCCAGGTGAGGCTTTAAAGATGTCTTCTTGTCTGATTGTTGTTTCTGGTCTGTCTGGTTTCCTGGATGCTGTTTCAATCTGTCTGACCTCATGTTCATCATTGACCTCTGCAGTCCCTCCCTCTGTGATGTAGAGCGGTGTGTAGATCTGATTCAGAAGGGTTGGGTTTCCTGCTTTAGCGATCCCCTCAAACAGACACTGGAACTTCTTCTGCAGGTTAGACTTGAATTTACGTTGACACCTGCCAGCACGACTTCCTGAATGAACAAACAACAAATGAAATCAGTGAGTGGATCCTACAGAAAGTCTAGAAATCTGAACATGTAAGTGTGTCTGTGTAGTTTTTCCTCCTCCATCAGTTTTATTCAGCTCATCAGTGGAGGACAAACAGCCTCTGATCTGATGCAGTTGTGTGCAGCACATTTACAGCAGAGTTTGAAATATAAACCTCTCCCATGTTGCCTCCATTTCCTCTCCATCATGTTAAATCTGTTAAAATCCTCTTACTGCTCTGCAGACGCTCAGCCAGCTCCTCCTGCTTCATTCTCCTCAGGAAGTGCACTGTGATCTTCAGAAATGCCTCTCTGCTGCTCCTCCTCTGCTCTTCCTCCTCACCGTCCAACACCTCCTCATCCTCACTCTTACTCTCTAAGCATTCTGGGTAACCTTGGCTCAGACCCCTCTGGACTCTCTTCAGCTCATTCTTCACAAAAGTGACGATGTTCTCCTCCAGCAGCTAGAACAGAAAGATAAAGTGAACATTTCATTTAAACTGGTAGAACACAACATGTGATTCATGTGTCAGTCTGAAGGCCTGCTGGTCTAAACAGAGCAGCATGGACACTGTTAGGACCTGAATGCTACTTTACTATTTCATCTGTGGTTGATGGAGTTAATAGTAAAAGGTTTGTTTGTACATGTACACACCACAAATATGGAGTCCAGCTGTGTTTGATGCTGCTGTGCAGACTGATCACTGGGAACCTCTGAGCTCTGCTGCTGAACTCTGTGGAGAAAACATCACGTTTAAGGACATTTAATGACTCAAATCTGCACTCAGCTTATTAAAAATGTTCTGTCATGATGACAAAATGAACTCCTGTAAATGCTGCTCTGATTACTGGATGTCAAATTCTTACCTTCCATCAGCAGGTTGTCCATCTTTAAACGTAATAGGAACATCCATAGACCAGTCACTCTTCATGGACACACAGCTGGGTTCAGGAGAGTCTGCTCTCTGCTGCTGCATCCTAATACAAACAAACAATGCAGTTAACACCAAAGAACTGCTGTCCAGCTTCACTGAGTCTCTGCTTTCCAGCTTCACTGAGTCTCTGCTTTCCAGCTTCACTGAGTCTCTGCTGTCCAGTGCCTCCACAGACACCCATCCAGCTCCCAAAACATCAGCCCCCCTGCTGAGGTCCTCCTGTCTCTTGGTCTCCTTTCTACGTGGTTTTGTTGACACCTTGGTCTCCAAAGTTTCTGCCCTGAGCAGCTCTTTCAGCCTCCAGAGTGGTCCTGCCCATCTGTCCTGCCTTCTTTCTCCTCTTTGTTTTCTCCCTCCTGACCAGCCTGGAGGGACATTTGGGAGCTGTCCCTTGAGGGGGCGACTGTCATGATTCCTGTTTAAGCTCTGTTTGTGTTGTCCTGTCTGTTTCTGTCCCTGCCTTCAGTTTCAAACCCACCTGCTCACCTGCTGCCACTGTGTAATTCCCTCATCAGCTCCTCACTACATTTACTGCTCCCACTCATTTTCTTTCATTCTAGACACTAGATTGTGATGCTGTTCCTGTTCCTCTTGTTACCAGTTCCTGCTGGTTTCAACCTTATTTGAACTGCTTTCCCTTTATGGTCTGTAAACCTGTCTGTTGGTTTCTGAGCATTAAAGCAGTTTCCATTGAACCTGTCTGTGGTGTTTGTGCCTGGTTCACCTGCTCCGCCTCACATAACACAGGAGGTTTATTCAGCCCAAACAGCCAACCAAACATTTTTAAATTCTTACCTTCCATCAGCAGGTTGTCCATCTTTAAACGTAAGAGGCGCATACATAGACGCATCACTCTTCATGGACACACAGCTGGGTTCCGGAGAGTCTGCTCTCTGCTGCTGCATCCTGATACAAACAAACAATTAACAAATCAAAGAGTTTAAAAAGATGAATTTTGAGCAGACTGTCAGCAGCTGAAGTTTTAGAAGCAGAATGAAAATCAGTAAGAAGACAGTGGATGAGAAACGTTCTCCTGTTCATCAAAATGTCATCTGATGAAAGATGCTGTCTCATCTTAGTTGATTAGTTGACTAATCAGTGGTTGAGCTCTTTGTTAACTCACAAAGTTAGTAGTTCATTCTGAGTTATTGTGACTTATTATTCAGTAGTTGAGTGTCAGATGTGACAGTGAGTGTGAATAATGATGGTGGAGTGATGTGAGTGGAGAACAGTGATGGACAGTTAGAGATCCTCATCTCACCTCTGAGCTTTGGTCTGGCTGTCATGTTCCCCACACAGAGAGCTTTTAGAGGGAGGGACTCCCTCCTCTCTGTCCTCACACTGATCCATAGCAGAGAAACACCTTCACACAAACACAACAACATGCTCATTCATTACAACCAGCTGCACATCACACAGGTCTGCACTGCTGTCTAACATCCTGTCATTATTCATTCCACCACCAGATGGAGCCAAAGTAACAAACTATTTAAAGACTTTCACTCAGCTTTAATGTTTAATAACTTCTTTCAGAATGTTCCACTGACTTTTCATTTGCCTGATTAAATAACTGAATATCATGAATGAAAAGATGTTTTCAACAGTATTTCTGTCACCTTCTTTTAACACATTTCATAGTATATTATTATATGGCTTTTATTACCTGTTCATCACTAACCGTCCCACCTGTGAAACAAACTCTTTCTGTTGTAACTGTGGATTAGTTATTATAATAACTGTCATAATGTTTGTCAGGTTCAAGATGACTGAATGAGGTGACCTTTGATACGACCAATTAAATGAATCAAACACACAATTACTGACTTCAAGAAACAGTTTTACAAAAACAACAGTCAGTCACTTTAGCCTGTTTATCTAAAGTTTAGTACAATGAATGTCATCGTACCCAAACCCTTTAACAGCCAGGTTCAGTTGTTGGGCAGGGTGCTGTACCATTTGAAAATGACCCAAAAGATGAGTCTAATCTTTATATTATATGGAGTACATACTGTATATTACATGTTCATACTCATATAACTCATTTGATAGTATTAGCATCAGTGAAAGTTTACATAGTGTTGTCATAGTGGAACAATGGGCAGTACAGTAGTAATATTAATATCAATGTACATTATTATTAGTAATAGTGTGACAGAGTTCACACATGAACAGCTAACTGCTCAGTAACACTTTAAAAACATGCAGCTGAAATACACAGGCAGGAATGGAGGCTCCTAATAAAGCTTTGAACCCAAAACTAGAGAAAAGAAAACAGCAGTACACTCTCAGAAGATCACACATCATCAGCAAGTATCCACTGAAATACAGGCAACCAGTGTTATACTAGAAACACACAAAAAGGACATCTCTGAATTTATATGGAGCTCATAACTCCTGGATGATTTAGATAGAGCTCAAGAACTGCACCAAGCCCGCTTTAAATAATGACAAGAAAAGAAAAACAAAGTGAAAGTAAAGAAAAAGGATTAGAAACAAAGGCCCGTACTCTAACCAAACTGGGACTAACTATATTCCACTTGGAGATGGTCCTATAACAATAAATATAACATGAGGCTATAATCAGTAAGTTTAGTGTCCTGATACCGATATGGATACAGGAGTCCAGAACCCCGAAATATGAACATTTTAACATCACTAGAGATGTCCCACAGAACCTGAACGCAGCACGAGTATTAGCGCTCAGTTTACATAGTGCTTCATACTGAGTTTGTTCCTGTGTGTTTAACTACATCCGGTCTCTGAAAGTTATATTAGGATGGAAATATGTATATTTAGGTATCGATCCGCCATCACTAATAACTAGCAGCCAAACCAGCGGCCTGCTTAATGTCGTGATGACGTCATTATATCTGCGATCAGTTGTCTGGAAACCTTCATTACAGTGATACGGAGAGATTTCTCTGCTTTCTACAGGGTTCAATACATTTCTCACTTTACATCATATTCATCATATTTGTATTAATACACTGCCTACCTCTTCCTCGCGCTGCTTCTCTTCCGTGTTTGAAGACAGGTGAAAGAGAGAGAGAGCACTCACCTGTGTTTTAGTCCCGCCCACCATGGACTCAGAGAGAGACTATAAACCACTGATTCTAATTATTATATATTATTAAAACTCATTATCAAACGTCTTAACGAGCTTCAGCTGCTTCATTACTAGTTCATCATTAGAAACAGGTGTGTTACAGTCCTTTCCTTTTTATGATTATTATATTATATATTTTAGTATATCATATCATATATTATATTATAGTACTAACTAACTACTACTACACTAACAGCTAGAAGAAGATCTGTTCTAACCCTAACCCTAACCCTACACAACTGTTCATGTCCATTAAAACCAGCATTTAAGAAAATAAAACACCAAAGAAGAAGAAGAATTGAGTTGTCCTTTGCATCCTTGAAGAATGGATGCAGCCGTGTTTCTACTTTGGGCAGAGTTGTGTTGGTAGGATGGAAGGAGAGGAGGAAGGAAGCAAGAAGGATGGAAGGAGAGGAGTTGTGTTGGTAGAAAACACTCAGAACTTAACAATGTATATTACACAGTTGAATGTAAACTGGTTTTATACATGAAACAGTAATATTGCACAGGAAGGAAGGAAGGAAGGAAGGATGGAAGGAAAGGAGTAAGGAGGGACGGAGGTAGGAAGGAAGGAAGGAGTAAGGAAGGAGGGAGGAAGGGAGGAAGGAAGGAAGGAAGGAAGGAGTAAGGAGGGAGGGGGGTAGGAAGGAAGTGAGGAAAGACATGAAACAGTAATATTGCACAGCGTTGGCCTCATTACTCCTCACAATTCCTCTCTCTCCTCCTCCTCTCCCATACCCATACTAGTGTAATAATATCTTAAACTAATCAACTCTAATACATTTAATTACTTAGTTGAAACAAAGGTCATTTTCTAGACAGCAGATGAACTTGTATTCTCAAGTTAAACCAATTCAAGATGTCTTACAGTCTGTCTGCACATTGTTGGACTTTCTTTCCAGTAGCAGATTTTGATATGAGGAGACACCCAGGACGGTACGGAGCACACAGCAAAAGAACAAATATTGAGTTAATGTATCTTACGTGATGGGGTTAAAGTAGATTACCTGATGAGGTTAAAGTAGATTACCTGATGGGGTTAAAGTAGATTACCTGATGAGGTTAAAGTAGATTACCTGATGGGGTTAAAGTAGATTACCTGATGGGGTTAAAGTAGATTACCTGATGAGGTTAAAGTAGATTACCTGATGGGGTTAAAGTAGATTACCTGATGGGGTTAAAGTAGATTACCTGATGGGATTAAAGTAGATTACCTGATGGGGTTAAAGTATTTTACCTGATGAGGTTAAAGTATTTTACCTGATGGGGTTAAAGTAGATTACCTGATGGGGTTAAAGTAGATTACCTGATGAGGTTAAAGTAGATTACCTGATGGGGTTAAAGTATTTTACCTGATGAGGTTAAAGTAGATTACCTGATGGGGTTAAAGTAGATTACCTGATGAGGTTAAAGTAGATTACCTGATGAGGTTAAAGTATTTTACCTGATGGGGTTAAAGTAGATTACCTGATGGGGTTAAAGTAGATTACCTGATGAGGTTAAAGTATTTTACCTGATGGGGTTAAAGTATTTTACCTGATGAGGTTAAAGTAGATTACCTGATGGGGTTAAAGTAGATTACCTGATGGGGTTAAAGTAGATTACCTGATGGGGTTAAAGTAGATTACCTGATGAGGTTAAAGTATTTTACCTGATGGGGTGAAAGTATTTTACCTGATGGGGTTAAAGTAGATTACCTGATGGGAGCCTCCGGGGGTCTACATCAGATGGGCTCTGGTGGTGTGGGAGAAGCAATCTGTGATGGTTTCTGATTTCAGAGTGAGACGAGGAAGATTTTTGATCGCTCTGCCTAAAAGACTTCTGCAGAGTTTGTGATGAGTCTCTCTGCTGGGAGTATCTGGAATGAGGAAACACTCCAAGGTGTGTTTCAGCATTCTTTTAATGAAAGTATGAAAGATGAGCTGGTGTCAAAGGAGGAGCCTGACCGGTTGGACCAGCTCATCGACCTCCATGCGTGTCGTCAACAGTCACCGTGAGCATTGGAGGGAGAAAACAGGTTAGATAACCTCATCACACCTTCTACTTCACCTCGTTTATCTCCCCCGACTGCATCTGTCTCTTCCACACCGAGCCTATGCAACTTGGTTGAGACAAGCTCATGTAACAGAAAAAGTCATAAATAATAAGTGTAAAATAACTTTTGTATTTATTTCTTGTGGCCAGTGATCCTTTATAATCTCAAGTTTGATTGTTTTCATTGTTCTTGGTAATGAGAGTTCTGCATAAGTTTGCATCTTTGTGCTCTTATTATTTTTTTAAGTAAAATATATAAGGCTAGAGGATATGTGGTGGTAGCTCCTGTCTCTCCTCAGTCTCTGAACTTGACTGCAGAGGTTTGTAGACTATTTAAGACTCATCGAAAATTTAGATTTTTAAGTTTGAATGTTGAATTAAAGGCAAAAATCATTCTAATACTGTTCAGTGATGTGACTGTGGTGTTTTCTGTTGTGTAAATTAATTGTAAAATGGGTTTTGAGTACTAAAGTTAATAGTGTAATATACTTTGATGTCATGTATTTAGAAAAACAAAGCAACATTTGTTTTTCACTTATATTTTATTTATTTTTATTTTTATTTCAGTTACATGTTTTGAGTTCAAGTGCATCAGCAGTCTGCATGAATGTGACTGTGAGAGGAGTGTTGTCATGAAGATAAAATCCAGCATGTAACAGTGTGTTGCTCTCTCTGGTTACACTGCAGGAATAAACCAGAGTTCATCAAGTCATGCCTGTGTCTGCAGTGTAGCTGAATAAATGCTAAGAGTTGCTGGTACTGTGGTCAGCCCTGTCATTCCTTTCCACCTGTTGCTGCTTCAGATAAAAGAGGCTCAACAGTAGTGGGAGAGATACTGCTGAGTCATACTGTTTCTATCTCCCTCCAGATCACAGCTCAATGCCTCCCTCTTGTGGCAGAACCAGTTAATGCCCCTTACAGCTCTCATTGGGCCAGATGCAGGAACATGTTCCTATTTTTATTTCTATTTTATTCATGAGGTGGATCTGTCTGAGTGTGTCATGTTGGATTCACCAAACACTTGAATCACCTGGAAACAGTTGTAAATGAGCTGTGTAAACATGATGAATCCCACCTGTTCTAAATGAACCAGCTGTTTTTCTTTGTCCTGGTCAAAAAGGGATGAGCAGAATGTTTAAAGTTGGTTTTATTTCATTTTCATATTTAATAATAAAAATAAAATAAAATCAAATCACTGGCAAACAGACAAAAAAGACCAGTTTTTTCATATTCTGAGACCGGATGTCATCATCAAGGCAAGAGCATAAGAAGGGGGAGTAGTTTAATACTAGAACCGCCACAACTGTCTGACAGACTGTTTGAGTTTTTATAATGTTAAGAACTCAGTTTAAACAAAAACTACAAGCTTTTCAGTCCATGACTTTACCTGAATATGTGTGTTTGATATGACAGAGGACATTTTTAGTAGCTTCATCAAACTAATGAATGTATTATGGTGCATGTGTTACACCACTACAACACAACGACGTGGTGTGGTAAACGTTACTTTTATTTTCACAGCGGTACTGGCAAAAACACAACAACATGTCGGAAAGTCTCTGTACGCGCGCTCGCTTTCTTTCTTCTTTCCCAGAATGCCGTACACCACAAAAACTTCCTCTTTGGCCTAACCTGGCAGTATTCTGCTAGAAACACACTCACACTGCCCCCTGCTGGCTATAATCTAACAGGGCGCTACAATCCTCCCCTGCTAAACACATGTTGTCCTCAACATTAGCATTTATAGTGCAGTTTGATTAAAGAATGTGGCAGAAATATTCAACTAATAACTACATCTGAAGATAACATTTTCAATTCAACATGTTACACAATGACAATACCTTTCTATTGAAAGTTATAAAGAAATTAATGGATTAAAGTGCATTTAAATGGTTTTACCATAAGTATACAGTACAATTATATACTATGTGATCTCTTCACACTTTACTCTTACAGAAACACTTCAGTGTCTAGTCTACTTCTGAGTAGTTGTAACAAAAGTACAGTACCATATTTATGCTTTGAGACAAAAATAATTTCCATTTTCTCACTATTTACTCCATGGAGACTTTTCACTAAAACTTGTCTACTGAAATTATTCCATTTACATCTTTTAATGTCATAACTAATCTTTACCATATGGGTTGTGAATAGAACTTCTGTTCATTAACATAAACAATGCAGTAATAACACTTCATCTGTACTGTGTTTCTTACATCTTGAAAAACAAAACTCTTTTTATGTTCATCTTACTTCAGTTTGTATTGTCCTGTGGCACACATATGGACAGTAGCAACTCAGTTCACAAACTTATGTGTTCATGTGTCCATTTTTTCAAATATTGACCACAGTTCATAATAAACAAAAAACTTCTTTCAGTAGTAGGAACCCGTAGGAACAAAAGTAGGACCAACCAGGTGTGCTCCAAACATCTGTGGAAGGAGCCAGGGCACACTACATTGTCCATACATGGGTGCCAGTGTAGCAACATACATGGAGTTAGTGTGAGGCCCCACCACACGATGAGTGGGTTGGCCTAATGAGTCATATGTCAGTGTCTCTCGAGGTCTTCTCTCCCTCTGTGACCTGCGTGGCAGAGTGTCAGGGGACTCTGGCTCCTGTGTGCTGGGCAGGTCTACCGAAGGAACAGTTTGTGCAATCTCAAGAGTGTCATGTCCAGTGGTGACATTTTCAGTCACATCATTGTCCACAAGCATTTCCATATTGAACTCCTCTTCTTCAGCATGAAGTTCAGGCTGAGGTTCTGGCTCAGGAGTAACAGGAGGTGCAGCACTTTGCTCCCTATGCTCCTCATGATGATGATGGTGCCTCAGTTTGTGAGCCCAGAAACAAGCCTCCTCATCTGAACTCTCTGAGTCCTCTGATGTTTCCTTTGGTTTACTGTTCTTGTGTTTCCACTCTTTTTGAATCTGAGGATTTTGTCTTTTCACAGTGCTTTGAGCTGATTCCTGAAGTGGCAAAGCATCGCATGGCATCAGCATGTTACGATGGAGAACTCTGCCCCTTCCTGTGCCACGTTCGGGTTTTACCTCATAAACTGGGCTGTCTTCCCCCTTACGAGAGACCACTATGTGTATTTGACCCTCCCAATATGAACGCAATTTACCTGGTCCTCCTCGCTCTGACATATTCCTAACGAGGACTCTGTCACCTGGGGAAAGCACTGAACTCAGTCTTTTTTTATCATAATATGTTTTTCCTCTCACATTAGTCTTTTTAATGGTTTTGGATGCTATGTCGTATGCTTCTTTCATCTGCTGTTGCCATCTTTGAGCATATTCCTGATGTGAAATAAATCCTTCCTTTTCATTTATTCCAAACATCAAATCAATAGGCAAACGGGGATGTCTACCGAAGAGCAGGTAAAAAGGAGAATATCCAGTTGCCTCGCTCGTGGTGCAGTTGTAGGCGTGAACAACTTTACCAACATAGTCACTCCAATTTCCCTTTTTTTCCTCGTCCAAGGTCCTCAGCATCGACAACAACGTGCGATTAAATCTTTCAGCTGGGTTCCCTTGCGGATGATAGGGAGTTGTCTTTGAGTTTGTCATGTCCGTGTATTTTTGCAGCTGTCTGAACAAGTGGTTCTCAAATTCTCTACCTTGGTCATGGTGTATTTTTGCAGGAAAACCGAATTTGAGTGAAAAATCATTAAAGATTTTTTCTGCTGCTGTCTTGCCTGACTTGTTACGGGTTGGATAAGCCTGAGCAAATTTAGTGAAGTTGTCAATGATCACTAAAATATATTCATACCCTCCCCTGCTTTTTTCAAGGTGAAGATAGTCAATGGAAACCATTTCAAAAGGAGCTGTAGCAGGTAAGTGACACATGGGGGCTCTGCTATACACTGTGGGTTTTTTCTGGATGTTACATTTACAAACTTTTGTTATGAAAAACTCAATGTCTTTTTGCATCCCAGGCCAATAAAACCTTTGCCTAGCAAGGTTTACCACCCGCTCTACCCCTAAGTGTCCCATCTCACAGTGAAGGTACTTGTAAACAAAGTCTTTGTACTCTTCTGGAAGCACGATTTGAGTGAAAGTCGACGTTTTACGTTGCAACAGACCCTCCTGGGAAACATACAGTCTCCTCCATTCATGAAGCAACTGTTTGGTTTTCACTGTTTCTCTGCTCATGACACTTTTGTCTGGTTTTTGACCAGATGCCTTCCACTGGAGAACACGGGATATGACAGAGTCTCGTAACTGTGCTTGCAGTAACTCTTGATGTGTTACTTTTACATCTGGCTGATTTACAGCTGTTAACTCCTGCACATGTGGACTGCAGGAAATGACTGAGATCCAGTCCACTTCCTGTTGTTTCAATGTTTCAACTGTGCTAAATATCACACTCAAAGCTTCAGGGGAGCACTGCTCTGTGCACTCGCTCATATAAGAGTCCATATTCACAGGCGCGCGAGATAGGAAATCTGCGTCCACGTTAGCTTTCCCTGGGCGATACTTGAGTGTTATGTTGAAGTCAGCAAGCTCGGACACCCAGCGATGTCCGGTGGCATTTAATTTAGCTGTGCTCAAAACATATGTGACTGGGTTGTTGTCACTGTATATTGTTACAGAGGGCGCATAAAACAAATAGTCTCTAAATCTATCTGTAACGGCCCATTTGAGCGCTAAAAACTCAAGCTTACCCGAATGTAAGCGATAGTTTTTTTCTGCAGGTGTCAATGTCCGTGAACCGTACCCAATAACTCTGAGCCTGCCTTCCTGCCTCTGATACAAGACCGCCCCCAGCCCCTGTTCCGATGCGTCGATGTGAAGAATGAAGGGATCCTCAAACCTTGGATAAGCCATAACAGGTGGGTTAGTCAAAACATCAATTAAATAGTTCAGGGCTGTCTGATGAGTGTCAGTCCACACTATTTTGTGATGTGGGGGGAGCTGTCCTGCCCCTGCTGACCGGAAGGTGGGTTTTGATCCAGTAGTTTGGGCTCCGCCTCCTGAGAGAAGATCATACAAGCATTTAGCATGACGAGAGAAGTCCTGCACATAACTCCTATAGTAACCTAGAAAACCAAGAAGTTTGCGCAGTTCTTTGATGTTAGTTGGAGGTTTTGTCTTTAATGCTTGTACAGTCTCTATTTCTTTATTGTCCATTTTGTAGCCTTCAGCTGAGATCACTTTACCAACATAACGGACTTCATTTTTGAACAAGTCACACTTGTCTGGTCTCAATTTTATTCCACAAGCTCGCTGTTGTTTGAGGACAGATCTCACATCTTCTACATGCTGCGTGAAAGTTTTGCTATAGACCAGCACATCATCTAAGTATGGAATAC
The DNA here is from genome assembly GCA_021039105.1 of Scomber colias. Lineage (NCBI taxonomy): Eukaryota > Metazoa > Chordata > Actinopteri > Scombriformes > Scombridae > Scomber > Scomber colias. The sequence continues at coordinate 852,297 of JAJDFG010000128.1, forward strand.
ATATTTTGTCTCTGAGACCTTCAAGGCTCTCCTCCATACTACGCTGAAAAGCGGAGGGTGCATTTGTGAGGCCAAATGGGATCCTGTTCCATTCGTACAGTCCCCACGGGGTGGTGAAGGCTGTGAATTTCTTTGAGTCCTCGCTGACATTACCTTGATGGTAAGCTTTACCTTGGTCCAACACACTGAACCAAGCATTCCCTCCCAGACCATCAAGTATCTCCTGGATCCGTGGTATGGGATGTCTGTCTGGGATTGTTTTTTTATTAAGCCCCCTGTAGTCAATACAAAGTCTTAGACTCCCATCTCTTTTCCTCACGCAAACTACTGCTGCTGCATATGGGGAAGTAGATTTGCGGATGAAACCTTTATTCAGCAAGTCCTGGATGTGATTCTTGACCTCATCATACAATGGACGAGGTATGGCATTGTATGTTTTGGCTACTGGGACCTCATCAGTTAAATTAATGTCCATTTTTAGGTTTTCAATGTATCCAATGTCGTCTTTGTTCCTAGCAAATGTTGCTGATCCCTCTCTGAGCATTTGCTTGACCACTGCTTGCTGCTCACTGGTCAAGTGGTCCAGGCTGACAGGTGGATCAAAAAGTTTTTCATGGGGATCGTCCTGAGGTGGGTCTGCGGTGGAGCATGATGGAGTCTGGGGAGTTTCAACAGTTACTGAATTAACCTGTTGTTCCTCTGGCTGCACAAGATAACTGTCTGTTATTCTCTGTATGCCCCCTATCACAGTTTTGCCTGGCATTGTGATGTCATGTTGTGTGGCATTTTTCACAACAATGTTAACTTTACGTGTGGAACAGTTAACATTTAACAGCTGACAGTTAATTGTGAGTCCCTCGTCTACTGACAGATTTACCTCAGGTTCAAATAACATTTCAGCTTTCACTTTCAGATCTGTTTTGCAAGAACAGGTGATACACCTCATTTGTCCTGCTGGAACTACAGTAGCTGTGCGCCCTGTGCTGACAATGTAAGGAACATTCTCATTTGTAGCTCCCTGAATGACATTTAGTAGTGCTTCTACCTTTCCTGATCCTATCCTAAGTGAGTTTCTTAGCACTGCAATGATGTCACTCGGCTGGACCTGATCATTTTTGCTTAACAACATCTCAACAATGGCATTAAATCCTATGATGGGTCTCTGAACTATGTCCTTACTCACTAGCACTGGAACCAGTATATCATCAGACACTGCTGCTTTAACTTTTGGGTCACACAGACTGAAACTAACTGGTACCCAGCCCTGAAAGGGGATTTCTGAGCCATTTGCTGCTCTTACATCCAGTAGTTCATCATCACTTAACAGTTCACTGATAGGACGGATTTCTGCATCAGGTAAGTTTTGGGATTTCCATGCCTCACTCATGATGGACACTTGTGCTCCGGTGTCCCACAAGGCTTGAGTCTTCACAGTGTTCATCTTGCACCAGACAAGACATTTTTTTCCGATAAGCCGTGCAACTCGTTTGCGTTTTGAACTGAGATTGTATGGGCCGGAGGGTTTCTCTTCTTTGAGCTCCACATGTGACTTTGAATGTGCTGTGGGGTGGCGAGTGGGTAATGTCTTTCTTAACCCCTTCACGGCGCCCAAATTTACAGGTTCTGCTTGGGGGTTCAGTTTTGGGTCATGTTGGGACTTTAACTCTGAGGTCATGCCATGTCCCCCTGTCACAACCTCTGCGAGTTTTCCGACGACTTCTGTCTGCCCCCGACTCTGCACCCTTTAGCCCAATGTGTGTCACTACCGCACCTAAAACAATGGTTGCAGTCCTTTTTGTCCTGCTGACATGCTACACATTGTCTCTTAAAAGCATTGGCTGGAGCTTTGGTATGACTGACATCACTGTTTTGCCTCCCACTTTGGACAGTTTGCACAAGTGATGCTACTTGGCCTGTGAGTTCCCTTATTGCTGTGTTGCTCTCCTCTATTTTTGCAAATAAAGGATTTTCTCGAGTTGGTTTGCTTGGTTTAGCTGTTACTGTTGTTGTGTAAGAGTCATTATCATCACTTTGCTCTACTATGCTCAGACTTGCTCTATGAGTGGCTTTATTTGTGACTTTAATCTTTTGGACCCTCTCACTTTCATTATGCTGAGCTATCTGCATTTTCAGAAGAAGCAACTCATCACTACTGAGCTCATCCTGCAGATACATCCTCATTTCTGCTCTTATGTTGTCGTTTGATAAGCCTGTCATGATGGACTGGAAACACTGGCTTTGGACAAGTTCTCGGTTATATTTCAGGCCAGACTGGGCTCGCTCAGATGCAAATATAACTTTTTGTCGCAGATCAAGTACTCTGACCAGGAAGTCAAGTGCAGTTTCGCCAGGGCTCTGTACAGCTTTTGTCAGTTGTTGGTACAGTACAGTTGCATCCTTTTCAGCATAATGTGTTCTTAAGATTTGTCTGAGTGTGGCTAAAGTGAGATCTCTTTTTCCTTCCAGGTAACTTCTCAATTTCAAGCCAGGATTTACAGCACGAATCACAGCCTCCATTATTTCCATTTCCGTGTAGCCCTTCCTTAAACCCCCTTCAATCTGGTGTTCAAGACTGCTAAAGCTGAGGGTGTCCCTTGATGTGGACTCACCAACATGTCCATTTATCCGGAAGTCCTTTCTGAAGCCACTGGAAGCACAGCAGCTGTTACTGAGGGAGTTTCTACCTCTGCGTGGAGTCACCTCCTCCCGCGCTGTCTCCGGAGCGGTGTGTGTCTCCAGCGTCGGCACGGGCAGTGTGCGGTCTCCCCGCTGTCCTTCCGACGTGGGCTGAGCTGCGCGAGGCGCCTCGACCTCACTCTCCTCCGCAGCCGCAGGTGCCAGGACGAACGGCGGTGCTTCCCCGTCGTCGGTCTCCCTCGGGCCCTCTCGCAGAGCGTCGAGTGTGTCGTTCAGCTCCAAAAGCACCGACATGCCTTCGTCCTCCCTCTCCAGAAAGTCCTCACGCTCACAAAACTTTGTGATATGCTTGACCAAAGCACGACGAGTCTTGTTTTTAATGTCTTCCGCTATTTTACAGAGCTCACAGACTCGGTGCAGTTCTTCCACAGTCAGTCCGAGCAGTTTCGCTTCTATCTCCATCAGGAGCTCTTCTCTGCATTCCGACATATTTGCGTAGCGTTTTATTCACTGTCAACACTATAGAAAAACAACAAAACGGGACGTGTCGACCTAGCTAGACTTCAACTGTTACCTTAAGCTACCGCTTCTTCAGTTGACTTGCTGCTCTCACACATGTCCGACGTCTTCAGTCTTTTTCCGTAGTTGAACAGAGTCGTCCGCTGCAAAATACACTTTCAAAAAATCTCGGTAGGACCTCCAAATTGTTACACCACTACAACACAACGACGTGGTGTGGTAAACGTTACTTTTATTTTCACAGCGGTACTGGCAAAAACACAACAACATGTCGGAAAGTCTCTGTACGCGCGCTCGCTTTCTTTCTTCTTTCCCAGAATGCCGTACACCACAAAAACTTCCTCTTTGGCCTAACCTGGCAGTATTCTGCTAGAAACACACTCACACTGCCCCCTGCTGGCTATAATCTAACAGGGCGCTACACATGCATTCTGGTCTTCAGGTGACAGCTCTTTATACTGTTATGATCTTTTCCTCCGTCAGTGTAAAATCATGTGAATTATTTTGAGGCACTAATTTAGTGGTTTCAGGTCCTGGGCAGTAATTAGACTGCCTGGTCAGAGTATGTTTTATTTCAGGTAAGATTAGGTTTTTATTTTGTTTATTTCAGCTATAGTGAGTCAGTTTGGATCAGCTGTAGTGAGTCAGTTTGGATCTGTTGGGTTAGGAAGTGTGTTTTGTTTTGTATGTTCATGATTTGGCGCCACCTGCAGCCGTTCTCTTTGATAGATACACATAACAGTCTGTCGGTTAGTGTTAAACTGCTTCTCCCTGGATTTTTAAATGTTTTTATTGCACTCTTGCTTTCATGATGATATCTGGTTTCAGAATAGAAGAAATTAAGTGTAAAAAAAGAAGAAGAAAACTACGTAAACTGAACCAACCAGTCGAGGCAGATGTTCTCCCACTCTGAGTCTGGTTCTGAGGGTTCTTCCTGTTAAAAGATGTTCTCCCACTCTGAGTCTGGTTCTGAGGGTTCTTCCTGTTAAAAGATGTTCTCCCATTCTGAGTCTGGTTCTGAGGGTTCTTCCTGTTAAAAGATGTTCTCCCACTCTGAGTCTGGTTCTGAGGGTTCTTCCTGTTAAAAGATGTTCTCCCACTCTGAGTCTGGTTCTGAGGGTTCTTCCTGTTAAAGGGAGTTTTTTCTCTCCACTGTCACCAAGTGCTGCTCATGTGGGAATGTTGGGTCTCTTTAAATGAAACCTGAAGAGTTCGGTTTAGACCTGCTCTATGTGGAAAGTGCCTTGAGATGACTTTGTTGTGATTTGGTGCTTTATAAATAAAGATTGATTGGTTGAGATTGATGAACCGAAATGTGGATTTTGTGAACCGTTCCACTCCTAATATAATAAATGAACATGATTGACGCTCTGAAAATACCATGAGGTCAGAAATCCAGCAGGTTGTAGAGAAGCTCCATTCATGAAAATGACACTAAAGACTAAGAAGAAAAGCTTTATGAGCTCTCAGACTGAGGTCATGCTCTCAGAAATAGATCAACAGAAGCACATATTATTATTATTATTTAGTGTGTTAGTGGTGGAAATAAAGGGACCATATTATGCTTTTTTCAATAAGTTAATCTAGGTTTCTGAGGTCCATAAAGCATGTTTGAAGCTACTTGCTGAAAATACTCCTCAGATGACACATTTGCACCTCTATTACCCCTCTGTTTCAGTCCATTTCAGAACAGGCTGTTTCTGTGTCTGTAACTTTAAATGCAAATTCATTTTCAGTGTTTTGTAAACTATATTTTGCTCCATGTCCACATAACGTGCAACAAGTGACTTTTTCATCCTGTTTGAAACTTGACAAAACTCACTGCTCCTCCACCTCAGCCTGACACTGTCTGTCAGGTTTCTTGTTTTATATATTGTTTATTCTGGTTTTTCTTCATTAGCTACTCTAATTCATCTGACTGCAGATAACATTTGCCACATACCTTGATACTTACTGTATATAATGCTCAGTAGGTTACAGGACTGCTGCAGCAGCTTCATGTATGTAGACCATCCTGTTTACAAAGCGGACTATGGGTCTTTACACCTGAGGAGATTAGAGCAGTGTGATTATAATTGCAGGGATTGGGGGAGCTGGTTTTGAGGAACAGCAATAAATGTTCAAACCATCAGTGGAGTCTCTTACCATCTTTGGGAGGGTTTGCTACACACACAACTTTATTGTAAATCCTTCCATCTCTCTTGCTGCAGGTTTGTCACAGACAGCTGGCATGGATCCTTCTGTCAGGAAAGGTTTGGTATCCAGTCCTGAGGTGTACTGACCCAGGCTGGTGAAGCAGTCCCACAGGTGCAGGTTCAGGTTTTAACTGTAGCTGGGAGGGAGGAGGAAGGAGAGAGGGAGGAAAGAAGCAAGGAAGGATGTAAGGAAGGAAAGGAGGGAGGAGGAAGGAGGGCGGGAGGGAGGGAGGAAGGAAAGGAGGGAGGAGGGAGGTAGCTGGGACGTTGCCATCAAAAATAAACATAGTCCAGTCAGCTCTCCTGTCCTCTGAGGCTGGGGGATGATGGAGCCATCGCCATGTTTCTGCTAGATTTCATCCTTTCCCTCTTCCTGGCTGTTTTCTCAGCGCTCTCGCTCCGTACTTGCCGGTCCAGAAAGTGGGCTGGTATCACGGCTGGTGTGTGCACATTTTGGGGGTGTATCTAAAATGAAGCACTATGACCATGTTACAGGTACCGGCTGGCACCACGTAAACAGCTTATATGCTCTCTCTGGAAACAGGAGAAATAAGTGAGACGGGGCAAACTCTGCGTCCGTTTTTCATCTGGCTCAGCAGAAAGAGGGAGAGGATTTATTAAAACATTCACTATTTAAATCCTCCTCTGTTACAAACACTCAATGTTCTCTATGAAATAAACACCACTTGAAAATAAAATACTATTTGTCTTTTCTCATCTTTCAGCAAATACTGAGTTACAAGTTTTGTGTGATTAAATAAATCAAAATGACAATAACCACTGTTACCCTGTAAGTTGTCTCTTTTCAACTTCATATAAAACATAGCTTATTACCACTTACATATAAAACATAGCTTGTTACCACTTACATATAAAACATAGCTTGTTAACACTTACATATAAAACATAGCTTATGTTACCACTTACATATAAAACATAGCTTGTTACCAGACATGTATAAAGTACTAGCGATCCAGACTTGAGTAGAAGTACAAGTACTCTATCAAAAAAGTGACTTGAGTAGAAGTAGAAGTGCTCTTTAAGCACAGTACTTAAGTGGAAGTACTAAAGTATTAAACATATTTTGTACTTAAGTATTGCAAGTAGTTTATTTTTAAAATTACTACTCAAGTACTGAAAGTAAAAGTAAAAGTATTGTGTAATGTAGTTATTAAAGAAATCAGTCTTGTTTGAAAATCATATTGTTTATATTTTTCCAAATGGCTGTAACAGCAGTACAACAGAATGTACAAGAACATTGAACACAAAACATTGACAACTGATACAATACTGATACTGATACAACTTTCCCCTTTTTAAACTGTGTGCGTGCTTGTGTGTCTCTGTGTGTGTGTTTTTATATGTGTGTTTGCGTGTTTGTATGCGTGTGTGTGTGTTTTTATATGTGTGTTTGCGTGTTTGTATGCGTGTGGGTGTGTTTGTGTATGAATGAGTATGTTTTTATGTGTGTGTGCGTGCAGGTGCATGTCTTTTCTCAACAACTTTTTCCCTTCTTGACCTGGTATGCTTAAAGCAATCATATTTAGGAAGTTAGAAATCTTTGGTTCATTCTCAAAAGTAGTTGGTTCTCAAAATTTAATGCATTCAGTCTCGCTCTTCTCGGGCTAAAGACTAAGCCTGCGATACTGAAAAGCCTTTCGCAGGCTGCTGATGCTGGAAGGGGTGTGTTTAACTTAACAGACAACTTGCACAAAGCTGGAAAAGACTTGAGCAAGTCCATGTTATCGGCTGAACAGGACAAATATGCATCTAGCTGTTTGACGCCTTCTTGTGTCTTTGAACCCTGCAAGCTAGAAAAGAAGTCGTCCTCGTCAGATGAGCTGGACCTGTTGACCTCACCAGACTGCAATGCGGGGTCTTCAATGCGTCGTTTGATATAGTCCATTCCTGAAATATAAGAGTGTGTTATAAACAATAACTAGATGTACTGTAAAGAGGTACAAAATATGACGGCCACTCACTCCTGCATATTCTATCCGCAAAAATAAATCACACTTATCAATTTGTTTCCATCTCCTACTCCATCCCCTAGTGTAACTTTTATGTATGCAAATGGTAATGGGGTGTGTGTGTGTGTGTGCGTACCTGTGTATATGTATGTATGTGCGCGTATGTGTGTGTGCATGTTTGTGGGTGTGTGTATGCGTGTTTGTGGGTGATGTATGAGTCTGTGCGTACCTGTGTGTGTGTGTGTGTGTGTGTGTGTGTGTGTGTGTGTGTGTATGTATGTATTTGTGTGTGTGTGTTTATGTTCACTTCAACCTATCATGACCGTAACCACAGATTTGATATGACAACATTGTCAGTAAGAGATAATGATTTTAATGGAAATGACCACTTTATACTTCAATTAACTCCCTTAAACAAAAAACACCTTACCTTGTGGACAGCACTTGATTGGGGGATAGGAAATGAAACTGCCCCCCAACCGTCCGTAGGGTATGGCATGATGTGGGGTTTGGTAGCCTACCTTCAAGACCTCTTTTCAGACATCATTTCCATTAAAATCATAATTTCTGACATCATAATGTTTATAGGTATGCTTGCTATATGTCCTATGCAGGACAAGCTCATGTGTGTTTCCATTAAAAAAAGTAATCCCAAACTTTTGAGCAGTACTGTATGTGTGACTCGTGATTGCAAATCAGTAAAATACATACATAATGCAGCCATACACCAATATTTCTTACCGATTTTGATTGTCTCATCTTCCTGTGTCCAATTTGTCTTGAATTTTGGAAGCAGAATAGCTGCGGCCACCAGCTCTGGGTCTTCCATCATAAGGCCAAATCGATTCTCAATGCCGTCCTGCAAGGCGTCCACAAGCGGCTTGCAGTATTGCAGTGGTAGCTTGATTTTTTTCAGCTTGGTTCCCAGGAGCTTGATGGTTGGGAGCAGCCACCCCATCTGGACATTAGCTTCTGCTTGCAAGATATTTGTTGCTTGGGCGATTGGAGTCATGACCGCAGCATACTCTGACAGGAATGCAAGTTCTGCTGGATTAAACCTGTGATGGAAGACAAGAACATATAAAACAATAAGAGACAAAAAAAAAGAAAAAAAAAAGAAAAACAGCATTGCTACATGATCAGATTATTATCATGCAATGGATTGGTTCAATGTTAATCATTCAATTCAAATGTTATACAAGTAGACAATATGGACCAGAATTGAGTTACAATTCTTAGAGTACATTTTTAAACTTACATTGGAAGCTTCAAGTTTGTGCAGACGACTCTCACTGCTGCCTCACCCTTCTCCTTGACTATTCGGAGCAATCTCTCAACAGCCATGAATGTAGAGTTCCACCTGGTTGCATTCGGTCGAATGAGCTGGAGGGAGCAAGCATCCTCCACCGTTTCAGCAGCTGTCGCGGACCTTGAACATTTATTCCAAAGTGCATTGCACTTGCTAAAGGTGGAATAGTACAGTTTCTTGTATGCATCATTGGACATTGCCTTGCTGGCATCGGTCGTGGCTATTAGGTTAAGGATGTGGCATGCACAACGCTGGTGCTTAGGGAGATGAAACTCAAATCCATCGGCCTCATCCAAAAGTGAAGTCACATCGACAAATTCTACCTCCTCCTCATCATCATTGTCTGCTAGTCCTTCCTCCTCCTCCTGAATTAGAGCACCAGTATTGTTATTTTCATCTTCACCAAACACTTTGAAGGCTTTGATGAAGTTGGACCCATTGTCCGTTGTTGTTCTAACTATCTTTCCCCGAATTTCAAACTCAGCATGTATGTCATTCAGTGCATTTGCCAGAAGATCGAAAGTGTGAGAGCCTCTTAATCGTCTACAGGCCAGGGCCACTGAGCACCGTTTTAAACTTTCGGGTTCCACCCAGTGAGCCGTGATCCCAATGAAGCTACGCCGCTGGGCTGACCAGCAGTCAGTAGTGGTTGCTATGTATTCAACACTTTTCATGGCCTCAATCATTTTTATCTTCATCAGTTTGGCAGCATCATCAATCATAGATGTGAGTGTGACTCTTGTCATTATTTTGCTATTTGGCACCAGGTCTAACACGAAGTTGCAGAAAGCTTCTTGCTCTACAATGTTGAAAGGCTGAAGTCCTTGAACAACATACTTCATGATTGCCTTGTTGATGGATCTCTGGGGCATCGTGGTCCAGCGACCCATTAATGTGGGCTGCTTGATGCTGCTTGAGGGGGAGGGAATTGCAGTCCTCTTTCGCTTTGCTGATGTGAGTTCCTCGTATCTACTCAAGTGGTAGCCATGCTTGCTCTGAAAAGAGACAAAAATATAGTTTTACCTTCAGAATTATATCATGAGCAACATTATAGGTGAGTGTAGTAACTGTTGCGACTATTGATAAAAGCTAAATAAATTATGTCACGAACCGGGTCAGGACCACTTGATATGTAGACTAATTATGATGGTTTGGTTGTTGTCTGCACTTTGTGGTCACAAATTGGCCTTGGCCAGGGATTCCCAAACTGGTATGTATCTTATTAACTACATTTACATTTACAATGTTCTTTAAAAGTAGTGAACACATTATCAAAATCAATTTAATGCAGAACTATATGCATTGACCCTTTGTTTGAGCAGGAGAGAGAATATGCAGTCAGGCGCGCAACTAGGCTACTTGTTGTTTTCTTTTACTCAGCTATCTTATATGCTGGTTAGCAGCACAAAATAAAAGCTAATTCACTAACTCAAGACTCATCATGGATATAACATGTTTTTTAAAACAACGAAAACAGAAAGGATGGAGGCAGCTAAGCTAGGAGTTATTTCAGATGGGCAATAACAAGGTAGGCAATGTTAAGCTTCAGTTTAACAAAACTAAAAAAGGTATCCTTAGCCTTTATAGGGCTGTATAAAGTTGTCCAAACGAATACGTCCTTGTCAGGCGTTGTTGTTGTATTATAAGATATTGCATGTAGATGCTGTACTACTGTATAGGGGGGGGGGGTGTCTCATGGTGGGGGTACGCGAGCCGAGTCAGGTAGGTGGTGGCCGCTGGCGTTAACCTTAATTAGCTGGCTATCATAAAGGCTGTGTCGCGCTTCTTTTTTGGAATGTAGTGAAGTGAGTTAGCAGCCCTAACAAGCCATTTGGCCCAAATAGCAACTGTATTAACTGAATAAGGTTCACGGTTGACGTTCAATAAGGCGCGAACGGCAATTCACTTCACTACATTCCAAAAAAGAAGCGCGACACAGCCTTTATGATAGCCAGCTAGTTAAGGTTAAGCACCGCAACATGTCATGAACTAGCTCAGCTAGTTAGCTAACGCTTACTGATAGCTCAAGCTGGCGTGAGCCATTTGTGTGTTATAATATTTGTAACTTACCTTGATATGTTTCTTCAGATTGGATGGCGAATTTTTGAAGGCCAATACTTCGCAGTCCCTCGGGAGGCAGAGTAGGCACTTCATTTTGTATGAATTTTCTTTCACTCCGGTGAATGAAAAAATTGACTTTAAGTAGGGCCAGGGGTGGTCTTCTATCTCACCATCGCCACCACCACGATCACGTGAAGTTGAGGGTGTTGTTTCTTCCATCTCTGGGCTTAGCACTCTCGACGCAGGCAGCAGAGCGAAAGAGACTGAGCAGGGAGCAGAACACGCGGGCTTCTCACCCTTTGCACACATTACGTCATTACGTCATTGGATGCAACGGTTGTTATAGCAACCATAAACTCTGAACAGGACGGGAGACTAGAGTGACTGTGGGTTTGGAATGATTCGTAACATGTTTAATAACGAGTAACGATGCAGCACATAAAAAATGTATCGGAGTAAAAGTACTAAACTCATCGAAAATATGTACTGAAGTAAAAGTGGAAGTAGGAGAAAAAAATAATACTCCAGTAGAGTACAGATACAGCATTTTAGTACTTAAGTAGAGTAGCGAAGTAGTTCTACTTCGTTACTATACATCTCTGCTTGTTACCACTTACATATAAAACATAGCTTATGTTACCACTTACATATAAAACATAGCTTGTTACCACTTACATATAAAACATAGCTTATGTTACCACTTACATATAAAACATAGCTTGTTACCACTTACATCTGGTTCCTAAATGCATTTTCCATTTCCAACTCAAATTATTTTACTCTTTCAAAATGCATGAGCTGACAGATTTTTAACTTGTTTTTAAACACTTTTAAAATACATAAAATTCGTTTTTAACATTAGCTTTTAACCTTTTTACACAATATCATACATTTCAAAACTATTAGACTTTACAAAAATATTCAAGGAGCTAAAAATAAAACTCTGCCCGACGTGACTCAGCAACAGGTGACGTCACCAGGCGAAGGAGCTAAAAATAAAACTCTGCCCGACGTGACTCAGCAACAGGTGACGTCATCAGGCGCGAAAATGCAGCTGCTGCTCTATGTACATATATGTCCGCATATTCATAAAACAGCCTTATTAGCGGACATTAAAACATTCAGCGACATGTCAACATATTACACTTCAGTTACTTAGCTTCATTTACTATTCCACCAACCTGGAAACAGGAGAAATAAGTGAGACAAACTCCATTTTTCATCTCGCTCAGCAGAAAGAGGAAAGCTGCAAAGCAGACCAAACTGACGTAAAGCTCCCCGGAGCACAATAAGCGCCACACTGCCCCCTGCTGGCGACCCCACAATTACTCCTGACATCTATAGAAAATATTTTAGTGCAAGGATGGTGGAGACAGGTTGATTACCCCTGAACAAATACTCAAAACATGAATTATAAAATGACAGAAACTACCACAAATATGATAACACGTAGTGGGCAGGAAGCACACACACAATTGATCTGTTTTGGGGTTTTTGGTCCAAGATGCAGTTCCAGTTTTAGTTCAGTAGGTGTCAGTAATGAGTCTGTAAGCTAGTCCGCTGACCGCCGTTTGAGCTGCTAGAAGAGGTTGTTGCTGTTAGCTCCACCCTGCAGCAGCTTTGGAGGAGTAAGGAGGGAGGGAGGGAGGGAGGAAGGAAGGAAGGAAGGAAGGAAGCAGCTTTGGAGGATTTCTAAAAAGTATGAAAACCTCCTTCACGGCTGGTTTTGGCTTCAAAATGAAGGTGAAAGTGTGTGTTAATAAGTGAGCTACAGTGACTTTATTTAGACATTTCCTGAAGCTGAGATCATTCAAACCTTCATTTGTCATTTCTAATAAAGCTGCAGCTCATATAGTTGATTTAACGTTGAGCTGAAGCTGAGTTATGATCATTTAATGCATGAATTATCATCACTTCCTGTTTCTCAGCATTAAGATCAAAGTCACTGTTAGATTAGTTAGTTAACACTCAATTCATTCACTTTATTCACATTTACAGTTACGTCATACATTCATTAACTTCACACCTTTTATTGATGTATTCATCTGTCTTTTATTTCTATGTTTGAGGCTGTTTGATCCTTTTATTCTGTTAACCTGCTGTTTATGTCTGCTCTATTTTTGCTATTTCATTCTTTTATTCTAGTGTTAATATTTGTTTTGACCTTTTAATAATCTACCTCACATTTCTGCTTGAACTGCTTTTATTTGATATCAATCAATCAGTGAGGAAACATCAGAGGTAGGATTTTAAAACATGTCAAAAATGAACAATACCTAAATCAAATCAAAGGCAATAAAAGATTAATCAAATATAATAAGGAAGTCATCAATTAAAGCCAGTGTCAAATAAAGAGGGAGGGGTATTAAAAGAAAAAATGAAAGAATAAAACTAAAAGTAAAGAAGTAAAAGCTGAAAACAGGAAATGAAACAGAATGAAAATCAAAAGTGTCCAACAGATGTTCTTCTAATGTTTAGCAGTTTAGGATGTTTAAATGTAGAAGCTCTATAATCAGGGGCAGCACTTACCGGATTTGGTGAAAACTATTGAATGAATGAATGAAGTTGAATAAATCAATACATTTTGATCAATCAGTCAACTTTGTGAATTGGTGTCTCTGCGGTTCAATAGATCCCTGTATCACTTCAAAGAATAGACACACACACAACTGACTGGATGTGATTAACTACACACTGTAGCATCCCCGGCTGAATGATGCTCACACTCTTTAACTCATGCTTCATTGGCTTTATTTTTACCAACCTTGGACACTTTGGAACTTTCTTTATAACGATGAACTTATCATATCATAGCCTTACAAGATTCACCCAAATGAAATGATGTATTTTTAACTGTTAATTACCTTTTAACCCATTTTAACCTAAAGACAACCTCTAATAGAGCGCTGTATGTACAATCATATTTAACTTAAGTTACTTAAGTTTTAATCTGTCATTTTGTGTCAAATATGCAGTTTTAACTATATATATTTTAAAGCTAATATAAAAACACTAAATACATCTTTGCATCAATAAACAAATCAATGAAATAACTGCTTTTATCTCCTTTAATCTAAACCAGAGGAGTCAAACTCATTTTCATTCAAGGGCCATACAGACCAATTTGATCTCATGTGGGCCAGATCATTAAAAAGAAGGAAGGAAGGAAAGAAGGAAGGAAGGAAGGAAGGAAGGACGGAAGGAAGAAAGGAAATAAGAAGGGAAGGAAGGAAAGACAGGCAAAAGGAAGGAGGGAAGAAAGGTAGGAAAGACAGACAGATGGAAGGAAGGAAGGAAGGAAAGACAGAAGGTAATTGGTCTGTCTTTCCTAATCCCTTTTCCTTCCTTCCATTCCTAATTCCTTTTCCTTCCTTCCTTCCTTTTGTCTTTCCTTCCCTCCTTCCTTACCTTCCTTTTGTCTTTCTTTCCCTCCTTCCTTACCTTCCTAATCTCTTTTCCTTCCTTCCTTCCTTCCTGCCTTCCTTCCTTCCTTCCTTCCTCCCTTCCATCTTTTTAGTGATCCAGCCCACATGAGATCAAATTGGGCTGTATATATATATATGTGTGTACACCTCTGCTTTAAACTATACACACACACTGACGTTAAAAACTCCACATGCCCTTTTTTCCCCCGGTGAGACACTTTCAAAATAAAAGCACCAAATTGAAGGTCTGTTATAATTGAGGAAATAATAACCTGGCCTTAAAGAATGCTCAGAAAAGGAATAAATAAACATAAAAATAAGACATTTTAGAAATATTCTTCCCAGACTAAAGGTGATTTACACACACTACTAATAAATGATGAATCAATACATGTAATGATAAACTTGCAATACAAAATGAATCCAACAGATTGTTACTGGATACTCCTCACTGCTCCTCATTACTCCTCTCTGCTCCTCATTACTCCTCTCTGCTCCTCATTACTCCTCACTACTCCTCATTACTCCTCTCTGCTCCTCATTACTCCTCACTGCTCCTCACTGCTCCTCTCTGCTCCTCATTACTCCTCATTACTCCTCTCTGCTCCTCATTACTCCTCTCTGCTCCTCATTACTCCTCACTGCTCCTCATTACTCCTCATTACTCCTCTCTGCTCCTCATTACTCCTCTCTGCTCCTCATTACTCCTCATTACTCCTCTCTGCTCCTCTCTACTCCTCACTGCTCCTCATTACTCCTCATTACTCCTCTCTGCTCCTCTCTACTCCTCTCTGCTCCTCATTCGTCCTCTCTGCTCCTCTTTGCTCCTCTTTACTCCTCACTGCTTCTCACTGCTCCTCTCTACTCCTCTCTGCTCCTCATTACTCCTCATTACTCCTCACTGCTCCTCTCTGCTCCTAATTACTCCTCACTGCTCCTCATTACTCCTCTCTGCTCCTCATTACTCCTCATTACTCCTCTTTGCTCCTCACTGCTCCTCATTACTCCTCTCTGCTCCTTGCTACTCCTCACTACTCCTCATTACTCCTCACTGCTCCTCTCTGCTCCTAATTACTCCTCTCTGCTCCTCATTACTCCTCACTGCTCCTCACTGCTCCTCTCTACTCCTCATTACTCCTCAGTGCTCCTTTCTGCTCCTCACTGCCCCTCATTACTCCTCATTACTCCTCTCTGCTCCTTTCTGCTCTTCTCTGCTCCTCATTACTCCTCTCTGCTCCTCCCTGCTGATCTCTGCTCCTCATTACTCCTCTCTGCTCCTCCCTGCTGATCTCTGCTCCTCATTACTCCTCGCTGCTCCTCCTACAGAGACACTGAGGAACCACGCCCGACCCAGAACCCAGCATACAGAGGTTGAGTGAATGTGGTGTTGAAGGTGTGGAGGTGGATCAGTGTGTCAGAGGAGACTCTGTAGAAGGACAGAGTGCCAGCAGGACAGTCCACATACACTGCTACTCTGTTAGAGACAGAGGAGGAGGAGGAGGAGGAGGAGGAGGAGGAGGAGGAGGAGGAGATGAATGTTTCTCTCTTATTGTGACAGACAGAGTAACCAGCAGCAGAACAGTCCAGACTCCAGGACTGATCGTTCCATCCAAACCAACAGTCATCACTGTCTCCTTTCCTTCTGATTCTTCTGTAACTCACTGATATATAAACTCTTCCTCTCCACTCGACCTCCCAGTAACAGCGACCAGTCATATCATTTCTACACAGCAGCTGGAGATAGTAGTCAAATCTGTCTGGATGATCAGGATATGACTGATCCTCCTCCACACCTGTCACCTTCCTGTTGTTATCAGACAGTTTGAGTTTTCTGCTCATTGTGTTTGGATCCAGTTCCAGTTCACAGGCATCTGATGGAGAGAACGAGACACAATACAGCTGCAGTTTATCATCTGTTGATTTATTAACTACTTTACTGAAACCATTCAAACTTAAACCATCTCCATGACAACTGAGACTCTCCATCACTGAGGAAACCATGAGATGTGACTGAAAGCTTTGGACATACAGAGTAAGTGGACCTTTAGATGAGAATGTTTTTCAAAGTGAAACTTGATTCCAGCTGCGTCTGATGTTTGTCAGAATGTAATTAATGAAGTATTTAAGATGGTTAAAGAACAGGATTTTTCTATCAACTTAACTCATGTAACTTAAACCAGTAACGTTCCACATCTAGAAAGGAGTTAGTCTGTCTGTGTGTTCTTGGCTTGTTCTTGACATTCCCATCAGTATGTTTCTTATTCATGTCCACTGCTTTCATATTAGAGATGAGATGAAGTTGAGCTGGAAGCTAACAGTGGTGATGCAGGGAGAGGCAGCACTGCAGAGCTGCAGGTAGCTCAGCTCATTTTACTTTGTTGATAATGAGAGGAAGGTTTGAACACGCTTGAATTTAAATAATAATATAACAAACATGATTTTAATATTGCACTAGCTCTCCATCAGTATGTTTCTACCTTTTAAAGGGTTAGGTGATATATTCAAAACTTATGTTATTGTCAGTGACTTGTTAAATAAATGAATCCATTTGAAAGTGATCAGTGACATCATCGTCATTGATGATGAAAAGTCAAAGTATTTTCTTTTACATTTTGTAATGAATTAAGAGGGAGATATAAAAGGAGTCATTGGTAGAAATAAACCACCAAATCTCAGTATCATTTATAAAATATGTTTGTATGTTGTGCATATAGATAAGAGTGTAAGTCATGTATTTGAATACATGCATTCATACTTTTAGATCTGTGAATAGTTTTAGTGTCAGTCTTTAGTATTTGGGCCATTCATTTAAAATAAAAAGATAAATATTTATAAATATAATATTAAAACACTCAACCCTTCCCCTTCTTTTCACTCAGAAGAATGTTTGTGTCAAAGTGTACTGTTCTCCCTGTGTGTTGTTTGCTTTTGAATACGTTGACACAGTTCAACAGTCAGTTAAACTCAGGTACTCTCCGGACCAGGATCGGAGCGTCTTGCTCCCTTTATTTCCTTATCTAGAATACCACGAGTGAAACTGCAAAAATAAAAAACAATACAAAATCTCAGCGACACGCTGCAAAGAAAACCAACAAACACCAATAAACAATAATAACACTTAAAGAATAGCTAAAAAACGACACGGCGCAAAAGAGCCGTTTACCCTAACAGATATACATTGTTGCTAAGCAACGCTCACTTTACACTTTCATTCTATGCCTTTATATCAGTTAACAAATTACTTTTGGCTTAAGTTATATAATAAACATTACACATTAGAATACTAAACTCACCAACCTGTCATCACATATTATACATCACTTTAAATCAATAAAACTTACAGCCATTGCCTTCGTGAGCATGACGAGGATGACTCAAATTGACCAGCCGTCCTTACTAGCCTAACTGCTGGTTGCTACGTTACTGTAGCCTTCAAAATAAAACTCCAGAGAGTGCGTCTTAAGAAGAATTTCTTACCGTTAAATCATTCATTCTGAGAGCAGAACACTCCCCGTCTGGCATATAATGCCACTAACTTCAAACCATTCTATTTCAAACCCTTTAAAACAAATATATATATAATATATGTACTCTATATATACACACACACACATATCTATATATATATATACACTATTATTATTATTTTTTTTTTAGTCTTTTTCTAGGAGGAGGACTACATCAGAGATGGGCCGCAGGTAAGTCTTTGAAGTGCCTTGGGATGATGTTTTCACCTCGACTTTACGGACCCGTCACTGCTCAGAGAGGTTGATGTGACCAGAGCCATTGGCCACTCATTTCTTGGTGCTTGAGTTTGCTTTAACAGCACAATGTCCCCAGGTTGAAGGTTGCGATGTGACCTGTGCCACTTACGTCTTGGATGAAGAGTGTTCAGGTACTCATTTCTCCAACGGCTCCAGAATTCATTAGCCAGCGCTTGCACCTGTCTCCATTGGCCTTTCAGGAGGTCTTTTCCAGTGAAGTTGCCTGGGGGAGCGAGCAGGCCTGGCTTTTGTGTCAGGAGCCTTTTTGCCAGTGACAATCCATAGTCCAGCCGCTCTAATGGCTCCCTCTGTGAACTGTCGCCCCTGGTGCTCCACTTGCATGTGATAGTGTTCCACAAGCAGTTTTGTAACATGGCTATTCTTTGAGAGGATAATAGGATGTTTTACCTCTGATTCCAGGGAGGCATGTCTGAGACGCTCACCGACCCTCAGTAGGCCGTCACTGATGTAGGGGTCAAGGGTCAGGAGCGGACTTGAACTAAGGATTTCTCTTTTTGCTCGAAGAACAGTATGTTCGCCTGGAAATGGGTCTTTTTGAACAGTCTCTATTATGAGTCTCCTTGCTGCTGCAGGTTTTTCAGGAGTGTGAGGCTTACTACACTGATGCCATCCTTTACACGTGTGCTGTGAAGTGTCTGAGATGGAGCTTGACTTGTGAGAATGCACCTGATGCATCAGAGTTCGTCGTAGAGAACTGGGACGGGACAGTGCTTGCTGTCTGTTTTTCAGGAGCGGAGGACGAGGTGACTTGAATGGTAGAGGAGCTGTCCACTTGTTGTTTTCGTCCTGCTGAGCTTCCGTTTTCATTATTTTCAAAAAGAGTTCATCCTCAAAGGACATGGCACACTTGTTTTCACTGTCTGTTCGCTGGAAAACAGTCAGCCCAAGCTGTTCCTCAGCTGGCATAAGCTTCAGTGTGTGTGTAGAGTGTCCATACCTGTGCTCCCCGCCGTAGCACGGTTTGTCTTTCACGCTGATGCTGTTGTGACAAGGAGTGAGGTGTGACGGGCGTCCATTCTGGAGCACGTGTGTTCTGAAAACGCTCAGGGTTGGTTTGTGAACGTTGTCAAGGCACACTTCACCTATAACCACCCAGCCTAAGTCTAAACGCTGAGCAAAGGGTGCGTTATGAGGACCATTGACTTGGTCTCTCACCTTGTGCACGCGTATCATGTCTCTCCCTAACAGGATCATCATCTCAGCATCAGGATCCAGCTTGGGAATGTGAGGAGCAATGTGTTTGAGGTGATTGTGTGCGAGGGCTACCTCTGGAGTTGGAATCTCAGATTTATTGGTCATTATTTCGTTGCACTCGATGAGTGGTGGAAGGTCCAAGCACACGCCTCCATTCACTGCTTCGATCTGAAAGCCTGCTGCCTTTCTTCCTGTCATCTCTGTGGTGCCAGCGCAAGTCTTCATCAGATAAGGAGAGAGGCCGCCCTCAACTTTGAACAGCTGGAAAAATTCAGAGCGGGCCAGAGAGCGGTTACTCTGATCATCGAGTATGGCGTACATCTTGATGGAGCGCTCTGGCTGACCTTGGGGGAAGACGCGCACCAGGCACACCTTTGAGCAGGAGCGTGGGAGGCTGCCCTTGCTGCAAACTTTAGTGCATCGTGACGTCACCTCGAGTGTGGAACTGCCTTGTGCTGGTGTGTCTGTTTGTGGAGAGGGCGATGGAGGGGAAGGCAGGAAAGTGTCTGGGTGCATTGCAGAGCAGTGTCTTTCGCTGTCACACTCACCGCATTTCAGTGTTGCCTGGCAATCCTTAGCCAGGTGGTTTGGGGAGCAGCACTTGAAACAGCGTTTATGTTCTCTTAAGATGGTTTTCCGTTCTTGCAGTGTTTTCATTCTGAATGACCTGCACTTTTCCAAGGGATGAGCTGTTCTGTGTACAGGGCAGTATCGAGCTGAATCATTGTCTGTAGCAGCTGTGTAGTCTGTGTCAACAGTGGCAGACACTTCTGTCTTATGCACAGCTATAGCACTTCTCTCACCTTTGCTGTACGGCTGGCTGTTGATTGACAGCATGAAGTTCGGGTCATTTCGGGCCTTAGCTTGGCCATACACAAAGTCCACAAAAAATGAAAAAGGAGGAAAAGTTGTCCTATGCTGTTCCTTGTACTTTGAACCAGTGTTGAGCCATTTTTCCTGCAGGCCTGTAGGCAACTTCTCCACTATGGGCTTTATCCCACGAGGAGTGTCGAGGTAGGCCAGGCCAGGGAGATATCCATCATTTTTGGCTGCTAGCAGCTCCATGAGAAGATCACTGAGCTCTCTTAGCTTTGTGTTGTCTCTAGCAGACAGACGGGGGAAGCTATCGAGTCTTTTGAATAGGGCGTTCTCCACTATTTCAGGTGTGCCATAGCATTCCTGAAGTCTGTCCCAGGACAGATGTAGGGCAGCTTTGGGGTTTGTGACGTAAACAGCACGGATCCTCTTCACATGTTCAGATGACTCTTTACCCAGCCACTTCACTAGAAGGTCCAATTCTTCACTATATGATAACCCTAAGCCCTGCGTTGCATTAAAGAATGACGACTGCCATGCCCTAAAGTCCTCTGGTGTGTCATCGAATTTTGTGAGGCCAGTAGTCACTAATTCTCTGCGTGCAAGAAACTTGGCAAAGTCTATCATAGGTGGAGTGTTGGCATGAGGAGGAGAGTACTGAACCTGTTGTATACTATGTGGATCGTTCAGTCGCTTTGGTGCAGGTGTGCATCCTGCTGCACGTGGAGGCTGTGCTGGGCGTCTGAAGTAATCCGGAGGAGGTCTGAAGTCATCTGGAAGTGGCGTGGTTGCAGCTGCAGATGCTGACTGCCTTGTTGGGCTGTACTCACGCTGTCTGACTGCATTGTGAGGTGAGGAGTTGTAATACTGCGTGCTGATCTCCTCTTGGTAGTGCTTACATTCCTCACGCTCATTCACTGGTGGTCTAAAGGCGTTCAGCGGGGGCTTGTCGTCAGCTGCTGCAGATGGTGGCCACTGTATGGCGTTATTCTCGCGCCAGACTCCACTGTAGTGCGCAGAGGCGGTTCTGGCTGGTTTTGCGCCCTGGGCGGACCGACTATCGGCGCCCCTCCCTACAAATCCTTCATCACACAAAAAATAAGATAAATAAATGAAATATAGTATATAAACACCAAAGTAAATTACACACATCCGTCATCATACAAATGAATAAAACAAAATAAATAAATGAAAAATACTAATAATTAACATAATCTGACAGACTTTCACCCTTTTTACAACTGGCATTAAAATGTTTTGTGGGTGATTAGATTGCTATCAGGGAGTGCTTGACCACATGAAAGTGCAGGTGTAAAGTTATTTATTTATTGCATTTTCCAATAACTTACATGTAGCTATAGCGGGTCTGTATTAATTTTATAAATGTATTACTATTTATTTGGAAGCAGCAGTTTGTGTTGTGTGGCCTGGGCTCATAATCATCACAGGTCAGTCTATCCCCCCCCCTTGCTTTTCCTCTGAGAGTGAGACTCACTCACAACCTGCTCACAGCCTCTGCAGTTGATCCCCCCGCCCCCTCCCCTTTGCCTTTTCTTCTGACACACAACTGTATACATGACTCTCAGCAGCAAGTTGACATGATAGTAGGGGCGCCTCATCGCCCACTGCACCAACTTGATGTGGAAATGAGCGGTATTAGTCTAAAAAACTGGCGATTTTTTTTTGAGGGCGCGCTTTTCTTTTTTGAGGACGGACTTTTTTTTCCTTTTTTTTTTTTTTTGAGAGAGCGCTTGTGCGCCCCCAAGTAGATTGCGCCCTGGGCGGTTGCCCACATTGCCCATAGCAAAAACCGCCACTGGTAGTGCGAAAGGGACTGTGAGCTGGGCTGTGATTGGCATTGCACATAATCTTCAGTGCGCTTTTGAGTCACAGGTGGCAGGACATCACTTCTCACACTTAGCACATCTTCATTTTCTACAGCTGCAGCTGCTTCTAAAACTTCTGCTTTCACCCGTGCAGCTTCTGCTTCTTTCTCAATTTCTAGTTCTTCTAATTCTATCTCTAGCGCAGCTCTTCGCCTTTTAATTTCCAACTGTTTCTTGGCATAGGCTACCTTGGTTGCTGCTGCTTCGGCTGAAGCTCTGGCTCTGGCGGCAGCCTCCAGGACAGACATGTATGAGGAAGATGAACGGTTGGAGCTAGCACTAGCTCTCGATGTGGCATAAACCGATGCCTTGGGGGAAGGCGGGCGTTGTGGTTTCTCTTTGAAGTTTACCGCTTCACTTCCGACGACGCTGGATACATTGTTGCTGGCCATGCTTGAGTCTTTGTCGTTTCTTCACTCACTGTAGTCTGGCTTTTCACTGTACTGTTCTCCCTGTGTGTTGTTTGCTTTTGAATACGTTGACACAGTTCAACAGTCAGTTAAACTCAGGTACTCTCCGGACCAGGATCGGAGCGTCTTGCTCCCTTTATTTCCTTATCTAGAATACCACGAGTGAAACTGTCATCACATATTATACATCACTTTAAATCAATAAAACTTACAGCCATTGCCTTCGTGAGCATGACGAGGATGACTCAAATTGACCAGCCGTCCTTACTAGCCTAACTGCTGGTTGCTACGTTACTGTAGCCTTCAAAATAAAACTCCAGAGAGTGCGTCTTAAGAAGAATTTCTTACCGTTAAATCATTCATTCTGAGAGCAGAACACAAAGTATTAAATTAATTATTGAGCTTTAAAATGTCAAAATGTCATTCAGTGTAACTCTCCTGAGTTAAATTCTAATAACAAAACTGTTTTTAAAATGTAGAAAAATCATCCTAAAATATAAATTAACACACATGGCATGATTATGTAAGTGTTTGCAACACTATGTAGAATAATGCAACTTATTTTATATTTAAGATATTTAAAAACATGAATCAATGTCATTCAGTGTAACAATGGGTAAAAGGCCATTTTAAAGCATACCACATGATGCTGATCATGTGACAGTGTGTGACATCATGAAAAGGACCCTTAGAGGACCCTCTGTCCATGTGGTCATGTGACTACATCTCTCTGTAATATTTGATCATTTCAGTTTTTCACCCGCTTGTAACCCATGGTCCAAAAACGTCCTTCAGTGCGACTCATAAAACAAACTTTAAATATTATGATTTTTAAAAAGCTAAATTAAATATGATAATTAATGATAATGTCTATCGGTGAAGGTCTTAACTTTATATAGGTAGCAAAGGAACTGCCTGATAAATGTGTTTATGTATGAGATCCGTCCTTCAGTGTTAAACATGTTACACTGAATGACAGAAACGTTACACTGAATGACAGAAACGTTACACTGAATGACAGTGATAGTTTATAACATTTAATCATGCATCATATTTATTTGTTGTATTTAGTTGTTGTATTAATAGTGGATATTATCATTTATAACTATTTTATATCATTTGAATGTATTTTAAGGCACATTATCTGTAAACTGTCGACATCTTAAACATCTCGTCCTGATTTTAGTTTTTAACTTTAAAGAAAATACTGGTGCTGCTGCAGATAATTGTTTATAGGATCATTATTGTTGTTGCTAAAGGAATCACATTTAATCAATATTTTTGGGCCATTTTGATATTTGTCATTCGGTGTAACGTAATATTGTCATACAGTGTAACACCAATATTTTATATTTAAATACAGTAATTTGTCTTTTTTGACTCACAGAGACAAAAACAAATCTTAAAGGTAGTAAAAGGTATTTTTAAACATTTAAGAAAGAAATTCAGTGCAAGGCAGTAAATGTTTGTTAAAGACCTTCAACACATTTAGAGTTGTACCAATGACGCATCAAATATGTGGTGTTCAAAATGAAATAATGTTTTCTGGGTAGTTATATTTCTGACAGTCTGAACATAAATATAGAACTAAATGATTGTGATAAATGGACATAAAAGACTTTTTGTTAAAACAACAATTAGTGTTACACTGAATGACATTTTTCCACAGTATATTCTTACTAATCACAATAAAAATTAATTACTGATTTTATTCTTGAGTATAACTAATATAAGTGCAAAGGTGACACTCCAATGAACATTAAAAAGCCTTTTAGGGAACTCTACTAGCTCTTTTATTTTTTTACTACTTTGAAAACCTCATACGTCTTTGAGCCATTTCTCACTGATCTGTACCTGTATGGGACTATAAGATCTGCGCTACTTTATATATGTCTGTATACTAATAAAATACATAGGAAACATGTAAATCATGTGACATTGTGACTGTTTTCCTTTTAGGGTGTTCAGAGCAGGGACAGACAGCTGAGAGACACTGAAGTCAGGGGACAGAGGACAGAGTCATATCAGCCAGTTAGTGGAAATGTGGAAGGATATCACACTCGGGAGTAAAAACAAGTTGCTTTATATGTTAACATTTTGATGCTGTTTTTGCCTTTCACTTGAACCTTTACCTGTATCTGTGTCTGTTCATTGAGCCATAAGATACAACTAGGAAAAGAACATTTATTCACAACATTTGAATTCAAACTTTGATCAATATTCTTCCCATGTTATTTATTCATCTACAAAACTGGATGATTAGGCCTGCAATTAAAGAATTGATGTTTGATATTTATCACTTCATTACTTCCATTCAAAATGTGTTTTCCTTTACCTTTACTAATCTATCTTTTTAGTAGAATAAAATATATTTGTGGATGTTTTGCAGTGTAGTTAATTTATGACATATTTCTGTTCAAACCATTAACGGATCTGTCAGGTTTCCCATATGTGTCAATGTTAAACTCATTCCTACGCCCTTGCTCACCATACTGAAGTTACTGCGCTGAAGTTTGGGGCAATAATTACAAATCTAATGTACAGTCATTGTTTATTCTTCAGAAAAGAGCAATTTGTAACATCCATAATGCAGAGTACAGGGATCATTCAAATCCATTATTCTTACTGTCTCATTTACTGAAGTTTGCTGATCTGGTGGAATTTCAAATAGCTCAAACTATGTACGAAGCAAAAAACAACCAACTGCCTGCAAATATCCAACAAATGTTCAGAGTAAGAGAGGAGGGCTACAATCTAAGAGGTCATACTTATTTCAAAAGTGTTAGCGTGCCAACGATGAGGAGGAACTTTAGTATTTGTGTTTGTGGTGTGAGGGTATGGATCAGTCAAATGTGGAACTGAGGGAATGTCCAAACATTACGTTTTTTATAAAGAGGTACAAAGAAATGATCTTCAGTAGGTATAGGAATTAAGATGGTATTATTATATATGTATTTATATTATATGTATGTGTATTATATGTGATTTGGTTGTGTCCAAAAATGAGTGGATGACATTGGACTTGGTACTTTGTGTACTATTATTTGTATTACTTTGAGTTAATGCTGATAATATTTA
This sequence comes from Scomber colias, assembly GCA_021039105.1. Classification (NCBI taxonomy): domain Eukaryota; kingdom Metazoa; phylum Chordata; class Actinopteri; order Scombriformes; family Scombridae; genus Scomber; species Scomber colias. The sequence goes on from JAJDFG010000128.1 coordinate 877,582, forward strand.
TGATAGTGACAATGGAGGCAATGTAGTGATGATGATGATGATGATGGTGGTAATAATGATGATAAAGATATAACACTACGACTAGATAATAATAGTAAAAATAATAATGGTGATATAGACGGTAATGATAGTGATAATAATATTAATGATAATATATTTCTATATACTACACAAGAACACAGGTACAGAAATGTAAGTTGATTGTGAATTAGGGGCAGGAATTAAATAAGTGTAAACTTCATCCTGCTCCTATTCAGGCACAGTTACTGCCAGAAGAATGTCATTGTTTGCTTCTTTTATTTGTTTCATTCTTGGTTGATTTTCTTTTTTCCTTTTGGAATTGAAATTGTTCGTTTATGTCTGAAATAAACATGAACATAAAAAACATAAAATGATGAAATCAAACGTATTAGCTTGTAAAATGCACCTGTTAGTCTCTCAGCACCTGTCAGCATTCATTATAAATGGATTCCAATGAGAGTCAATGTAAACCCTTCACAAGCACGTGACCTGAGGCTGCTCTCTGATTGGCTTCCTTCAGTTTTCCAGGACACTTTTATTGGCAGCAAATTGTTGTTTTATGTTTTTAATCTACTGTGATTGGACAGTTGTATGATTATTGTACATTATAGAAAAACTGGTAAAAATAGTTACAAAAAAGGCTCTCAGAAAATTCTAGAGTGGTAAAATTTATAATTAAATAATTGTATATTGAGATGTGGTGGAAATTACATTTGTTCAACGCATGTCAGAAAAATGTCCAAAATAAACAATTTGTCTTGTAATCTAAGTTTGTCCTCTTACAGATCTTAAAACTAGATGAGTTTTGAATAACTTTTTTAATTCAAGTTCACAAGGCTAAAAGTGCACCTAGTTGATGACACAACTAAAATATATTTGGTGGAGTCTCTTTTTAAGCACATTAATTTATTGGTAACTTTAACTGTTGGTAACGTTAGGTAGTCAGTATGAATGAATGAACTTTATCTGCAGGTAGCGCCACCATGTGGACATTTATAAAAGCATTTCTCTTTTAACTCCTGAACTGTGACCAACAGAAGGAAATTTCTGTATCATGGATTCATTGGTTCAAGATAAATGTCAGTTTAGGCCACGCCCATTTCTGACTAAACACATTTTCCATAATTTTGAACTTTTTTCACTTCTTTTACATATTTCATCCAGTTTTTCTCAAAGTTCTCATGAATCAAACTGAAAACACACTCACACTTCCTCAGACCAGGTTTCAGTCTCTGCGGTCCACCATGGTCCATCCTGGAGGAAGAGACAAAGACACAATCAGCTTCATACACCTTCACTCATATCCACCATTAAACATGAACCAGAGTCCTGCAGTTAGTCAGAATGTCTGTCCACCTGTCCATACCTGAGAGTGTCCATCTGTCCATACCTGAGAGTGTCCATCTGTCTGTCCATACCTGAGAGTGTCCACCTGCCTGTCCATACCTGAGAGTGTCCGCCTGTCTGTCCATACCTGAGAGTGTCCATCTGTCTGTCCATACCTGAGAGTGTCCACCTGTCTGTCCGTACCTGAGAGTGTCCACCTGTCTGTTCATACCTGAGTGTCCACCTGTCTGTCCATACCTGAGAGTGTCCAGTCTCCAGTGTGGATCCTCCAGTCCAGCAGACAGAAGCCCCTCTCCCGAGTCTCCTGGATGATTGTAGCTCAGGTCCAGCTCTCTCAGATGGGAGGGGTTGCAGCTCAGAGCTGAAGCCAGAGAAGCACAGCCTTCCTCTGTGATCAGACATCCTGACAGACTGAACACACACAACACTTCATCTAATGAGCTTAAAAACATTCCACAACTCAATAAACAGGACATTGTTCTTCAGGCCTTCATGTTCACACTCATCGCCCCCTGCTGTATGTTGGTGTCATGCAGATACATTTTAGGTTAGTCGTGGGAGAGAAAGCACATGTTCCTGCTGGAGGATGCATTCTGATTTATGTTGGCAGAAGAAATGCCTTTAAAGTTAAATATTGTTCCACAGAAAATCTAAAGAAGATTTCAGAGAAATGTACTGATGTTTTAACTTAGTTCTTATTTTTAATTCCAACAATGTTCACTGTGTGATCACAATAATTTAATTAGGCAACTTAAATATTACTTTATATACACAGTAATAAAATTGACCTGAGAGTTTCCAGTCCACAGTGTGGACTCTCCAGTCCACCAGAAAGCTGCTTCAGTCCTGAATCCTGCAGCTCGTTGTTACTCAGGTCCAGATCTCTCAGACTAGAGGACTGGGAGCTGAGAACTGAGGACAGAGCTGCGCAGCTTCTCTCTGAGAGGTTACAGTCACCCAACCTGGAGAAGAATTTAAATAAGTGAATTCACAGATCCAATATATAAAGACAATAAATGCTTGGTGGCTAAACTTTTATAGACAGTTGAATCCTGACCCGAGGGTGTCCAATCCACAGTGTGGACTCTCCAGTCCAGCAGAAAGCTGCTTCACTCCTGAATCCTGCAGGTTGTTGTTACTCAGGTCCAGATCTCTCAGACTAGAGGACTGGGAGCTGAGAACTGAGGACAGAGCTGCACAGCTTCTCTCTGAGAGGTGACAGTCACTCAACCTGGAGAAGAATTTAAAATAAGTCAATTCACAGATCCAATATATAAAGACAATAAAAGCTTGGTGGCTAAACTTTATAAACAGTTGAATGCTGACCTGAGGCTGTCCATTCCACAGTGTGGACTCTCCAGTCCTGCAGAAAGCTGCTTCACTCCTGAATCCTGCAGGTTGTTGTTACTCAGGTCCAGATCTCTCAGATTAGAGGACTGGGAGCCGAGAACTGAGGACAGAGCTGCACAGCTTCTCTCTGAGAGGTGACAGTCACTCAACCTGGAGAAGAATTTAAATAAGTCAATTCACAGATCCAATAAATAAAGACAATAAAAGCTTGGTGGCTAAACTTTTATAGACAGTTGAATCCTGACCTGAGGGTGTCCAGTCCACAATGTGGACTCTCCAGTGCAGCACATAGCTGCTTCACTCCTGAATCCTGCAGGTTGTTGTTACTCAGGTCCAGATCTCTCAGACTAGAGGACTGGGAGCTGAGAACTGAGGACAGAGCTGCGCAGCTACTCTCTGAGAGGTGACAGTCACTCAACCTGGAGAAGAATTTTAATAGGTCAACTCACAGATCCAATATACTGTATAAAGACAATAAATGCTTGGTGGCTAAACTTTTATAGACAGTTGAATACTGACCTGAGGGTGTCCAGTTCACAGTGTGGACTCTCCAGTCCAACAAAAAGCTGCTTCACTCCTGAATCCTGCAAGTGGTTGTTACTCAGGTCCAGATCTCTCAGACTAGAGGACTGGGAGCTGAGAACTGAGGACAGAGCTGCACAGCTTCTTTCTGAGAGGTTACAGCCCCTCAACCTGGAAATATGAAGAAAAACAAAACAAGAAATAGGTTACTTATTTAATTTATTTTGAAAAGACAGCAGAGTATCTAAATAATATTAAATAAAGCCAACTATCTGAGTACTTACAGAGCTTTTTTGGAGGCTTTGACCATTGGCAGCAGCCTCAGAAGAACCGCCTCTGAAGTAGAGTATTTCTTCAGGTCAAACACGTCCAGATCTTTTTCTGATGGCAGTAGGAGAGTTTCAAGTGTACAGTGTGGACTCTCCAGTGCAGCACACAGCTGCTTCACTCCTGAATCTGGCAGGTTGTTGTTACTCAGGTCCAGATCTCTCAGACTAGAGGACTGGGAGCTGAGAACTGACGACAGAGCTGCACAGCTTCTCTTTGAGAGGTTACAGCCACTCAACCTGGAGAAGAATCAGCAGAACAAAAGAATTGCAAACATTACTTTTCTTCATTGAGCAAAGATGAAACTACATTAATCTGGATAGTTCTGTGTGCACCTACAGAGCTTTGTTGGAGGCTTTGACCACTGGCAGCAGCCTCAGAAGAGCCTCCTCTGAAGCAGAGTATTTCTTCAGGTCAAACACGTCCAGATCTTTTTCTGATGACAGTAAGATGAAGACCAGAGCTGACCACTGAGCAGGAGACAGTTTATCTGTGGAGAGACTTCCTGATCTCAGGTACTGTTGGATCTCCTCCACTAGAGAACGATCATTCAGTTCATTCAGACAGTGGAACAGATTGATGCTTCTCTCTGCAGACACATTCTCACTGATTTTCTTCTTGATGTACTCAACTGTTTTCTGATTGGTCTGTGAGCTACTTCCTGTCTGAGTCAGCAGACCTCGTAAGAAAGTCTGATTGGTCTGCAGTGAAAGACCCAGAAGGAAGCGGAGGAACAAGTCCAGGTGTCCATTTGGACTCTTTAAGGCCTCGTCCACAGCACTCTGGTAGAAACGTGTTGATTTGCCTCTGAACGCTTCAGACCACCAGGATGTTGTTTGTTCTTCTGCCAGCAGATTGACTCCAGACTTGATGAATGTCAGATGGACATGAAGAGCAGCCAGAAACTCCTGAAGGCTCAGATGGACGAAGCAGAACACCTTGTCCTGGTACAGCCCTCTCTCCTCTTTAAAGACCTGTGTGAACACTCCTGAGCACACTGAGGCTGCTCTGATATCGATGCCACACTCTGTCAGGTCTGATTCATAGAAGATCAGGTTGCCTTTCTGCAGCTGCTCAAAAGCCAGTTTTCCCAGAGACTCAATCATCTTCCTGCTCTTCTTACTCCAGTGTGGATCTGTCTCAGTGCCTCCATCATACTTGACGTTCTTCAGTTTGGACTGAAGCACCAGGAAGTGGATGTACATCTCAGTCAGGGTCTTGGGCAGCTTTCCTCTCTTTCTTCTTTTCAACACATCCTCCAGAACTGTAGCAGTGATCCAGCAGAAGACTGGGATGTGGCACATGATGTGGAGGCTTCGTGATGTCTTGATGTGGGAGATGATGGTGCTGATCTGCTCCTCCTCTTTGAATCTCTTCCTGAAGTACTCCTCCTTCTGTGGGTCAGTGAACCCTCTGACCTCTGTCACCATGCCGACACACTCAGGAGGGATCTGATTGGCTGCTGCAGGTCGTGTGGTTATCCAGAGGCGAGCAGAGGGAAGTAGTTTCCCCCTGATGAGGTTTGTCAGCAGCACATCCACTGAGGTGGACTCTGTAACATCAGTCAGGATCTCAGTGTTGTGGAAGTCCAGAGGAAGTCGACACTCATCCAGACCGTCAAAGATGAACACAACCTGGAACTCTTCAAACCTGCAGATTCCTGCTTCTTTGGTTTCAGTAAAGAAGTGATGAACAAGTTCCACCAAGCTGTACTTTTTCCCTTTCAGCACATTCAGCTCTCTGAAAGTGAATGGAAATGTGAAGTGTATGTCCTGGTTGGCTTTGTCTTCAGCCCAGTCCAGAGTGAACTTCTGTGTTAAGACTGTTTTCCCAATGCCAGCCACTCCCTTTGTCATCACTGTTCTGATTGGTTCATCTCTTCCAGGTGAGGCTTTAAAGATGTCTTCTTGTCTGATTGTTGTTTCTGGTCTGTCTGGTTTCCTGGATGCTGTTTCAATCTGTCTGACTTCATGTTCATCATTGACCTCTGCAGTCCCTCCCTCTGTGATGTAGAGCGGTGTGTAGATCTGATTCAGAAGGGTTGGGTTTCCTGCTTTAGCAATCCCCTCAAACAGACACTGGAACTTCTTCTCCAGGTTAGACTTGAGTTTACGTCGACACTTTGCAGCACGAGTTCCTGAATGAACAAACAACAAATGAAATCAGTGAGTGGAGAAAGTCTAGAAATCTGAACATGTAAGTGTGTCTGTGTAGTTTTTCCTCCTCCATCAGTTTTATTCAGCTCATCAGTGGAGGACAAACAGCCTCTGATCTGATGGAGATGTGTGCAGCATATTTACAGCAGAGTTTGAAATATAAACCTCTCCCATGTTGCCTCCATTTCCTCTCCATCATGTTAAATCTGTTAAAATCCTCTTACTGCTCTGCAGACGCTCAGCCAGCTCCTCCTGCTTCATTCTCCTCAGGAAGTGCAGTGTGATCCTCAGAAATGCCTCTCTGCTGCTCCTCCTCTGATCTTCCTCCTCACCGTCCAACACCTCCTCATCCTCACTCTGACTCTCTAAGCATTCTGGGTCATCTGGACTCAGACCCCTCTGGACTCTCTTCAGCTCGTTCTTCACAAAAGTGATGATGTTCTCCTCCAGCAGCTGGAACAGAAAGATAAAGTGAACATTTCATTTAAACTGGTAGAACACAACATGTGATTCATGTGTCAGTCTGAAGGCCTGCTGGTCTAAACAGAGCAGCATGGACACTGTTAGGACCTGAATGCTACTTTACTATTTCATCTGTGGTTGATGGAGTTAATAGTAAAAGGTGTGTTTGTACATGTACACACCATAAATATGGAGTCCAGCTGTGTTTGATGCTGCTGTGCAGACTGATCACTGGGAACCTCTGAGCTCTGCTGCTGAACTCTGTGGACAAAACATCACGTTTAAGGACATTTAATGACTCAAATCTGCACTCAGCTTATTAAAGATGTTCTGTCATGATGACTAAATGAACTACTGTAAATGCTACTCTGATTACTGGATGTTAAATTCTTACCTTCCATCAGCAGGTTGTTCATCTTTAAACTTAATAGGACGATCCATAGAGAAGTCACTCTTCATGGACACACAACTGGGTTCAGGAGAGTCTGCTCTCTGTTGCTGCATCCTGATATGAATAAAGAAGTGAAAAACATGTAGTTAACACCAAAGAACTGCTGCCCAGCTTCACTGAGTCTCTGCTGCCCAGCTTCACTGAGTCTCTGCTGTCCAGCTTCACTAAGTCTCTGCTGCCCAGTGCCTCCACAGACACCCAGCCAGCTCTTAAAACATTAGCCGCCCCTGCTGAGGTCCTCCTGTCTCTTGGTCTCCTTTTTACATGGTTTTGTTGACACCTTGGTCCCTAAAGTTTCTGTCCTGAGCAGCTCTTCCAGCCTCCAGAGTGGTCCTGCCCATCTGTCCTGCCTTCTTTCTCCTCTTTGTTTTCTCCCTCCTGACCAGCCTGGAGGGACATTTGGGAGATGTCCCTTGAGGGGGCGTCTGTCATGATTCCTGTTTAAGCTCTGTTTGTGTTGTCCTGTCTGTTTCTGTCCCTGCCTTCAGTTTCAAACCCACCTGCTCACCTGCTGCCACTGTGTAACCCCCTCATCAGCTCCTCACTACATTTACTGCTCTCACTCATTGTCTTTCATTCTAGACACTAGATTGCGATGCTGTTCCTGTCTGTTCCTGTTCCTCTTGGTTTCAACCTTATTTGAACTGCTTTCCCTTTATGGTCTGTAAACCTGTCTGTTGGTTTCTGAGCATTAAAGCTGTTTCCATTGAACCTGTCTGTGGTGTTTGTGCCTGGTTCACCTGCTCCGTCCCACATAACACAGGAGGTTAATTCAGCCCAAACAGTCAACCAACCATTTTTACATTCTTACCATCCATCAGCAAGTTGTCCATCTTTAAACTTAATAGGACGATGCATGGACCAGTCACTCTTCATGGACACACAGCTGGGTTCAGGAGAGTCTGCTCTCTGCTGCTGCATCCTGATATGAATAAAGAAGTGAAAAAAGCATATAGTTAACACCAAAGAACTGCTGTCCAGCTTCACTGAGTCTCTGCTGTCCAGCTTCACTGAGTCTCTGCTGTCCAACTTCACTAAGTCTCTGCTGCCCAGTGCCTCCACAGACACCCAACCAGCTCCCAAAACATCAGCCTCCCCTGCTGAGGTCCTCCTGTCTCTTGGTCTTCTTTCTACATGGTTTTGTTGATGCCTTAGTCTCCAAAGTTTCTGCCCTGAGCAGCTCTTTCAGCCTCCAGAGTGGTCCTGCCCATCTGTCCTGCCTTCTTTCTCCTCTTTGTTTTCTCCCTTCTGACCAGCCTGGAGGGACATTTGGGAGCTGTCCCTTGAGGGGGCGACTGTCATGATTCCTGTTTAAGCTCTGTTTGTGTTGTCCTGTGGTCTGTAAGCCTGTCTGTTGGTTTCTGAGCATTAAAGCTGTTTCCATTTAACCTGTCTGTGGTGTTTGTGCCTGGTTCACCTGCTCCGCCCCAAATAACACAGGAGGTTTATTCAGTCCAAACAGCCAACCAACCATTTTTACATTCTTACCTTCTATAAGCAGGTTGTCCATCTTTAAACTTAATAGGCGCATACATAGACGCATCACTCTTCATGGACACACAGCTGGGTTCAGGAGAGTCTGCTCTCTGCTGCTGCATCCTGATACAAACAAACAATTAACAAATCAAAGAGTTTAAAAAGATGAATTTTGAGCAGACTGTCAGCAGCTGAAGTTTTAGAAGCAGAATGAAAATCAATAAGAAGACAGTGGATGAGAAACGTTCTCCTATTCATCAAAATGTCATCTGATGAAAGATGCTGTCTCATCTTAGTTGATTAGTTGACTAATCAGTGGTAGAGCTCTTTGTTAACTCACAAAGTTAGTAGTTCATTCTGAGTTATTGTGACTTATTATTCAGTAGTTGAGTGTCAGATGTGACAGTGAGTGTGAATAATGATGGTGGAGTGATGTGAGTGGAGAACAGTGATGGACAGTTAGAGATCCTCATCTCACCTCTGAGCTTTGGTCTGGCTGTCATGTTCCCCACACAGAGAGCTTTTAGAGGGAGGGACTCCCTCCTCTCTGTCCTCACACTGATCCATAGCAGAGAAACACCTTCACACAAACACAACAACATGCTCATTCATTACAACCAGCTGCACATCACACAGGTCTGCACTGCTGTCTAACATCCTGTCATTATTCATTCCACCACCAGATGGAGCCAAAGTAACAAACTATTTAAAGACTTTCACTCAGCTTTAATGTTTAATAACTTAGTTTCTGAATGTTCCACTGACTTTTCATTTGCCTGATTAAATAACTGAATATCATGAATGAAAAGATGTTCAACAGTATTTCTGTCACCTTCTTTTAACACATTCCATAGTATATTATTATATGGCTTTTATTACCTGTTCATCACTAACCGTCCCACCTGTGAAACAAACTCTTTCTGTTGTAGCTGTGGATTAGTTATTATAATAACTGTCATAATGTTTGTCAGGTTCAAGATGACTGAATGAGGTGACCTTTGATACGACCAATTAAATGGATCAAACACACAATTACTGACTTCAAGAAACAGTTTTACAAAAACAACAGTCAGTCACTTTAGCCTATTTATCTAAAGTTTAGTACAATGAATGTCATCGTACCCAAACCCTTTAACAGCCAGGTTCAGTTGTTGGGCAGGGTGCTGTACCATTTGAAAATGACCCAAAAGATGAGTCTAATCTTTATATTATATGGAGTACATACTGTATATTACATGTTCATACTCATATAACTCATTTCATCATTATATATATTTATCACTATAACTACCATCTTTACTGTTATCAGATCATTTTAACAGCTGCTGACACAAACATGATGAAAACTGTCGGCTACGTTTCCTTTAGATGCTGAAAATCATCTGAATGAAGCTGATGAGTGAAGGTGAAATATATCAGCAGCTTCAACCAGCCAGCGATAGTGCCATCAACATTTAAACAAGCAGAAGAAGAAGAAACATGTAACTCACAGCAGGAGGTTTTTAAGGTCTGTTGGTTCACAAACAGTCTCATCTCTCTGTGTTCATCTTTAATCTGAAGTCTTCTTTAAGGAAATCTGATCACAGAACAGCAGCTCTGAACTTTGGAACAACTGAAGTCAAACATTAACAGACAGTATAAATCTTTATCAGCTGAATCATAAAGTCTGATCATAGTTTTATTATTTGTGTCTTTTATATTCCAACAACACAAAAAGTGACAAAAATGGTATAAAATGTGTGAAATGAGAATATGTTCATTATTAATGTTTACTATTCTAACATGTGTCCTCATAAACATACTGTCCTCATTAATGCTGCTAAAACCTCACTGTCATCATACACACTGCAGATTAACACTCTGCCCTCATTGGTCGATCTATAGTGTGACTGAAGACATCAGACATTACATCATTAGAGTCATTAGCTGCTAATAGATTTAAATGTGTAAAAACATGAAACAAACACATTAGTGTAAATATGTGCTCACTGACTCTAAACTTGTATTGAACTAAATGACATCTGCACTGCAGCCACTAACAGCTACTAGATGCTGCTCCAACATTTAGGTCTAACTGTGACCTCCATGATGTCTTACTGCAATGAGTCACTGATAGTGGTGTGACGATACACTCAGGTGATGAAGCCGATTTGATTTTTATAACTAACAATATTAAATATGATCCCTGCAGGATCATTCGAGGTCAACCCATCCTCAGTTGCAATATGATGTGACCGTCATGTTCTCTCTGCAGGATCCTTCGAGGTCACGACCAAACTCACAGCCGCTGGACTGCAGGTGAGTTTACTGTCTGATAGAGAATCGTTCATGGGGTCTAAGTGTGACCTCCATGATGTCTTACTGCAATGAGTCACTGATAGTGGTGTGACGATACACTCAGGTGATGAAGCTGATTGTTTTTTATAACTAACGATATTAAATACGATGATGCAAATGTCTGATCATGTGACCGTCATGTTCTCTCTGCAGGATCCTTCGAGGTCACGGCCAAACTCACAGCCGCTGGACTGCAGGTGAGTTTACTGTCTGATAGAGAATCGTTCATGGGGTCGAGCTGTGACCTCCATGATGTCTTACTGCAATGAGTCACTGATAGTGGTGTGACGATACACTCAGCTCAATGAGGAAATATATGACTGTTAAAACATTTCAATTCAATTTCCATTTTGTGAATTTCAAATAAAAGACCAGTCAGTGTATCGTCACACCCCTACTATTCTAACATGTGTCCTCATAAACATACTGTCCTCATTAATGCTGCTAAAACCTCACTGTCATCATACACACTGCAGATTAACACATTTCTCTGGGCTCTACAGGGTTAAATTCATTTCTCACTTCACATCATATTGATCATGTTTTTCATTAATACACTGCCTACCTCGTCCTCGCGCTGCTTCTCTTCTGTGTTTCCAGACAGGTGACAGAGAGAGAGAGAGCTCACCTCTGTCCTACCTACAGGTTACCTCTAGAGGAAAATGAATAGGCTTGTGTCTGCACTTGTACTTAAGGTTGCATCAGATAAGGTAAGGCAGATAAAGTCAGTGAGGTCAATCAGCAAAGACTTCTTTATCTACCATGTGACACTGAGCAGGTACGGCAAGAAACTGGCAAAACCTCAGAGAACAAGGTTCAAGAAAGCTGCCAGTGTGTACAGTACAATCGTTAACTCAACCATAATTAAGTGTGATAGTGTGACTTTGGCCCCTCCCACTGGTGGTGAGTCTGTGGGAGCGAGGTCCCATGTCCCTTCTTCCGGCCACCAGGTGCTCGCCCCCGAGCCCCAACCCCAGGCCTGGCTCCAGGGGAGAGGACACGAAAAACCATTTATAGTACTCATCATCGGGGTTTTGTGAGCTACGCTTTGTCTGGCCCCTCCCCCCGGACCTGTTTGCCATGGGAGACCCTACCAGGGGCATAAAAGCCCCCGACAACTGAGCTCCTGGGATCATTGGGACATGCAAACCCCTCCACCACGATAAGGTAGTAGCTCAGGGAGGGTCTAGAGAATATATAGACTATTATATAGTACAGAACTGAGTAGTTATAATATAGTTTAGAGAATATTATAGAAAGACCAAACTGACAAAATGTTGAACTGAGAGAAACATGTCAACTCTACTAACTAAAGGAGATCCAGAGAGAACAAAAAAAATGTTGGAATTTCTGCATTTCACTGGTCTGTATCAGAGGATATAAGGACTAAATAAATGATGAAGAAGAAAGAGAAGAACCATGGAGGAGCGAGGAGCTATGATTTTAGTCCTTTGTCATCTTCTCCAACAGGTCAAGCAAACCAAACTAATATTTGGGGTCCCTAAACTTGGGACCGGGGCCCCCTACTGGCTGATAATGGCACGTAGTTATTTGTTCTTTAATCTTTTTATTGAGGCTTTTTTTCCACTGTCCACGTTTCTGCTTTAACTCTGTAAATTTCCCCATCGTCAGACTAATAAAGTAAAATCTGGTTTATTAACAGAATATTTCCTTTCTTATTCTGGATGTTTCTTCACTTTTAGATTCATAATGTTCAGGTGATCCAGCTGATTATCTTTAATATAAATACACTAAAGATCATCATCACATTATTTTAGATTTTCTCTCCTCGTGTCCTGCAGCCGCAAACAGCGTCAATAAATCAATAAAACAAAGAGTCAAATTAAAATATTTATTTAATGCACTTAAACTTAACTCAACTCTTCATACAGCTGTGTTCAAATCTTTTATACAGTTTCTCAGCAAAAAAATTAAAAGTGAAAAAAAGTTTAAAACTGTGAGAAAGTCTGTTTGTCCTCCGCGTAAAAACAGTGGAATGTCCTTTAAAACCGCGCCGTCGTCACATGACCCCCCCCAACATGACCCCCCCCCCCCTCCCCCCGCCGCAGGAGAAAAACACATGAAGAAGAAAAAAAACATTTGTACAAAACCATGAAAGCAGGTCGTAGCTCCGCCTGTGAGTCAAACATCAGGGAGGAACTTGAAGGCATCGTGCTGCGTTCAGGTACAACGGGAACAAACTGAGATCTGATTGACCCTGAAGCTTCGTTACCATCTGAGGCGTCTCCATGGAAACGGTTTGGAAAGCCTTGAGACTGCTCACTGGAAGCTGATTGGTTCAAACCTGACGAGTTTTTGTTGATCTCGTGAATCAAACTGAAATTCATCGTATCTTTTAATTTATCGTTAAAATGTTCGTTAGTGTTTCCGACAGTTTTATACAATTTTTTTAATCATTCAAACTCAGAAAACATATTTATTCTTACTTCACTGGTTTGGCTCTGCATTCTCCCTTCAAGCCTCGACACTTTGAAGAGAGGCTCTCCAGCAGATGTGGTGGCTTGTGTTCAGTCAGCATGTTCATTGTAATGTAGAGCAGCCAGGTAGAGACCTGTACAGTAAAGAGACAATCAAACATGGAAGTAACTGCACAAACTGTACAAATGTTCATAAGATCTAAGTAAGCACAGTTGAATTGAGCTGCACAGCATTGTTTTTAGGAGCAAAGTGAAGGATGACACTGTGGAAAGCTCCACAGATGGAGTCTGGTGGTGGGGACTGATTCCCAAACTAGTAATGACAGTATTAGTCATTCATTCATATAACCTAGTAGTTGAATGAATACAAGTGATGACCTGTCTTGTAGTGGAGACAACAATAATGTGCTCAGACTGGGAGCTAGTTCAGAGTTGATCACTAGGTTCACCCAGGGGTGTCGGTGGCCAGAACACTACTTAAGGCCACGTTGTCCAGAGTATAGAGGAATAAAGGGCTGAGAGACGTGGATATGCTGTTCACTCCTTTCTTTACTTCTCCTTTGCAGCAACACATACATATATTCCAGTGCTCATGCAATAACAGCAGGATATTACACTTGTGCTTTTCTACACATTTTTATCTATATTTTCTACAGGTCTTTTATACAATATTTCTGAATAGCAATTATAAAAAAGAGGAGTAATGTGATCATATTTTAACTTGTATATGACAAACACACCTGCTGCTTACTCACACTTCCTGTTGACCTTTTTTAGCCAGTGCTAAACAGCAAAGGAAACACACAGTGGAGCAAACCCATTTGGTTTTTTGTGCTTGCTGTTTCTGGTTTTGTCCACCAGAGGGCAGCTTGCATTGTTTGCAGGTTCATCTGGAAAAACAAATATCTGCTTTAGATGCATTTTTGACATGATTTCCCCATGTATACATTTCATGATTTGGGTTGCTTCTAAGAAAATGTCATTTCATCTGCTTTTATATATATTTTTACCAGTTTTGGAGAGAATGGTTCCGTTTTTAAATAGTGAGATTTTATTTTGAAGACTTCCTACTTCCTTCCTGTGTTGTATTGCTGAACAAAACAAAGCTACTTGACTACAGCATTCATTCTGTAGTCAAGGAAGGAAGGAAGGAGGGAGGAAGCAAGGAAGGATGGAAGGAAGGGAGGAGTAAGGAGGGAGGGAGGAAGGAAGCAAGGAAGGATGGAAGGAAGTGAGGAAAGGAGGATGGAGGGAGGAAGGAAGCAAGGAAGGATGGAAGGAAGTGAGGAAAGGACGGAGGGAGGAAGGAAGCAAGGGAGGATGGAAGGAAAGGAGGAAAGGAGGGAGGGAGGAAGGAAGGATGGAAGAACGATGGAAGGAGAGGAGTAAGGAGGGAGGGAGGTAGGAAGAATGGAAGCATGGAAGGAAGGAAAGGAGTAAGGAGGGAGGGAGGAAGGAAACAAGGAAGGATGGAAGGATGTGAGGAAAGGAGGGAGGGAGGAAGGAAGGAAGAAAGGAAGGATGGAAGGAGAGGAGTAAGTAGGGAGGGAGGAAGGAAGGAAGGAAGAAGGATGGAAGGAAAGGAAAGGAGTAAGGAGGGAGGGAGGGAGGGAGGGAGGAAGGAAGGAAGGATTAAGGAAGGAGGGAGGTAGGAAAGAAGCAAGGAAGGAAGGAAGGAAGGAAGGAAAGGAGTAATGGAAGAAGGAAGAAAGGAAGGAGGGAAGGAAAGAAGGAGGGAGGGAGTAAGGGAGGACAGAAGGAAGGGAGTTAAGAGAGATAAAAGGAATGAAGGAGGAGGGAAGGAAGAAAGGAAAAGCAGAAGGAAGGAAGCTGTGGTTAATGTCTAGTCTCTTACCATCTTTGGGAGGGTTTGCTACACACACAACTTTATTGTAAATCCTTCCATCTCTCTTGCTGCAGGTTTGTCACAGACAGCTGGCATGGATCCTTCTGTCAGGAAAGGTTTGGTATCCAGTCCTGAGGTGTACTGACCCAGGCTGGTGAAGCAGTCCCACAGGTGCAGGTTCAGGTTTTAACTGTAGCTGGGAGGGAGGAGGAAGGAAGCAAGGAAGGATGTAAGGAAGGAAAGGAGGGAGGAGGGAGGTAGCTGGGACGTTGCCATCCAAAATAAACATAGTCCAGTCAGCTCTCCTGTCCTCTGAGGCTGGGGGATGATGGAGCCATCGCCATGTTTCTGCTAGATTTCATCCTTTCCCTCTTCCTGGCTGTTTTCTCAGCGCTCTCGCTCCGTACTTGCCGGTCCAGAAAGTGGGCTGGTATCACGGCTGGTGTGTGCACATTTTGGGGGTGTATCTAAAATGAAGCACTATGACCATGTTACAGGTACCGGCTGGCACCACGTAAACAGCTTATATGCTCTCTCTGGAAACAGGAGAAATAAGTGAGACGGGGCAAACTCTGCGTCCGTTTTTCATCTGGCTCAGCAGAAAGAGGGAGAGGATTTATTAAAACATTCACTATTTAAATCCTCCTCTGTTACAAACACTCAATGTTCTCTATGAAATAAACACCACTTGAAAATAAAATACTATTTGTCTTTTCTCATCTTTCAGCAAATACTGAGTTACAAGTTTTGTGTGTTTAAATAAATCAAAATGACAATAACCACTGTTACCCTGTAAGTTGTCTCTTTTCAACTTCAAATAAAACATAGCTTATGTTACCACTTACATATAAAACATAGCTTGTTACCACTTACATATAAAACATAGCTTGTTACCACTTACATATAAAACATAGCTTGTTACCACTTACATATAAAACATAGCTTGTTACCACTTACATATAAAACATAGCTTGTTACCACTTACATATAAAACATAGCTTATTACCACTTACATATAAAACATAGCTTGTTACCACTTACATATAAAACATAGCTTGTTACCACTTACATATAAAACATAGCTTATGTTACCACTTACATATAAAACATAGCTTGTTACCACTTACATATAAAACATAGCTTGTTACCACTTACATATAAAACATAGCTTGTTACCACTTACATATAAAACATAGCTTATGTTACCACTTACATATAAAACATAGCTTATGTTACCACTTACATATAAAACATAGCTTGTTACCACTTACATCTGGTTCCTAAATGCATTTTCCATTTACAACTCAAATTATTTTACTCTTTCAAAATGCATGAGCTGACAGATTTTTAACTTGTTTAAAATACTTTTAAAATATATAAAATTCGTTTTTAACATTAGCTTTTAACCCTTTTACACAATATCATACATTTCAAAACTATTAGACTTTACAAAAATGTTCAAGGAGCTAAAAATAAAACTCTGCCCGACGTGACTCAGCAACAGGTGACGTCATCAGGCGGAGCTAAAAATAAAACTGCCCGACGTGACTCAGCAACAGGTGACGTCATCAGGCGCGAAAATGCAGCTGCTGCTCTATGTACATATATGTCCGCATATTCATAAAACAGCCTTATTAGCGGACATTAAAACATTCAGCGACATGTCAACATATTACACTTCAGTTACTTAGCTTCATTTACTATTCCACCAACCTGGAAACAGGAGAAATAAGTGAGACAAACTCCGTTTTTCATCTCGCTCAGCAGAAAGAGGAAAGCTGCAAAGCAGACCAAACTGACGTAAAGCCCAACTGAGCACAATAAGCGCCACACTGCCCCCTGCTGGTGACCCCACAATTACTCCTGACATCTATAGAAAATATTTTAGTGCAAGGATGGTGGAGACAGGTTGATCATTATCAGAGTTCACTAAACTAATATTATTATATTGGAAAATGTTCTATATACATAACATCTCACCCTATTCTACTGTAATGGAACAACAGATATGCAACAAATCCTTATTTTATAAAGACTGGTTTTAGAGAAATATTTGGTCTATAACTGACTTAATGGAAGCTAACGGCAGTTTTAACCCTTTCATTTCAGATTTCATGAATTTATGAAACACACTTCCCCAAGAATTTGTATTTCTAACCAAAAACATAACGACACACCAAATTATACAGCAACTGTCCCCACTATCAATCCAAGGAACTTTAATTCTGGACAAGAAATGCTAAAACTATTCTTTTTTTTTTTTTGCCAACATTCTTTTTTATTATTTTCACAATATTACAAAAAAAGAAGAAATACAACTTATTAACTTACTAACTATTGAACAAACACGTCAACCCCCCACCCCCGGCCCTTACAACATTTCAAATTCTTGGTTGGGAATCAGGTTAGTGAGTTCATTATATACAAGAAAAGATAAACAATATTAAAACAAACATATTTGTGTAATATTAAGTACTGCAAAGCGTCCCCAGGCTCTTCCATCACATGAGACAAGTCTGTCCTCAATACAAAGCAAATAAAGGGATCCCACATCTGGTGGAAATGATGTTGTTGGTGTTAGGGTTAGGGTTAGGGTCTGCTCTGCTCCTCTCTGCTCCTCACTGTTCCTCTCTGCTCCTCATTACTCATCACTGCTCCTCATTACTCCTCTCTTCTCCTCATTACTCCTCACTGCTCCTCATTACTCCTCTCTTCTCCTCATTACTCCTCACTGCTCCTCATTACTCATCACTGCTCCTCTCTGCTCCTCCTACAGAGACACTGATGAACCAGAGTCGACCATAAACCCAGCACACAGAGGTTGAGTGAATGTGGTGTTGAAGGTGTGGAGGTGGATCAGTGTGTCAGAGGAGACTCTGTAGAAGGACAGAGTGCCAGCAGGACAGTCCACATACACTGCTACTCTGTTAGAGACAGAGGAGGAGGAGGAGGAGGAGGAGGAGGAGGAGGAGGAGATGGATGTTCTGCTGTCATTGTGCCAGACATAGTAACCATCATCAGAGCAGATCAGACTCCAGGAGTGATCGTTCCTTCCAAACAAACAGTCATCTCTGGTTCCTTTCCTGCTGATTCTTCTGTAACTCACTGATATAAAAACACTTCCGCTCCACTCGACCTCCCAGTAACAGCGACCAGTCAGATCATTTCTACACAGCAGCTGAGGCCAGGGATCAAATCTGTCTGGATGATCAGGATATGACTGATCCTCCTTCACACATGTCACCTTCCTGTTGTTATCAGACAGTTTGAGTTTTCTGTTCATTGTGTTTGGATCCAGTTCCAGTTCACAGGCATCTGATGGAGAGAACGAGACACAATACAGCTGCAGTTTATCATCTGTTGATTTATTAACTACTTTACTGAAACCATTCAAACTTAAACCGTCTCCATGACAACTGAGACACTCCATCACTGAGGAAGACCATGAGATGTGACTGAAAGCTTTGGACATACAGAGTAAGTGGACCTTTAGATGAGAATGTTTTTCAAAGTGAAACTTGATTCCAGCTGCGTCTGATGTTTGTCTGAATGTAATTAATGAAGTATTTAAGATGGTTAAAGAACAGGATTTTTCTATCAACTTAACTCATGTAACTTAAACCAGTAACGTTCCACATCTAGAAAGGAGTTAGTCTGTCTGTGTGTTCTTGGCTTGTTCTTGACATTCCCATCAGTATGTTTCTTATTCATGTCCACTGCTTTCATATTAGAGATGAGATGAAGTTGAGCTGGAAGCTAACAGTGGTGATGCAGGGAGAGGCAGCACTGCAGAGCTGCAGGTAGCTCAGCTCATTTTACTTTGTTGATAATGAGAGGAAGGTTTGAACACGCTTGAATTTAAATAATAATATAACAAACATGATTTTAATATTGCACTAGCTCTCCATCAGTATGTTTCTACCTTTTAAAGGGTTAGGTGATATATTCAAAACTTATGTTATTGTCAGTGACTTGTTAAATAAATGAATCCATTTGAAAGTGATCAGTGACATCATCGTCATTGATGATGAAAAGTCAAAGTATTTTCTTTTACATTTTGTAATGAATTAAGAGGGAGATATAAAAGGAGTCATTGGTAGAAATAAACCACCAAATCTCAGTATCATTTATAAAATATGTTTGTATGTTGTGCATATAGATAAGAGTGGAAGTCATGTATTTGAATACATGCATTCATACTTTTAGATCTGTGAATAGTTTTAGTGTCAGTCTTTAGTATTTGGGCCATTCATTTAAAATAAAAAGATAAATATTTATAAATATAATATTAAAACACTCAACCCTTCCCCTTCTTTTCACTCAGAAGAATGTTTGTGTCAAAGTCTTAAATTAATTATTGAGCTTTAAAATGTCAAAATGTCATTCAGTGTAACCGTCCCGAGTTAAATTCTAATGACAAAACTGTTTTTAAAATGTAGAAAATCATCCTAAAATATAAATTGACACACATGGCATGATTATGTAAGTGTTTGCAACACTATGTAGAATAATGCAACTTATTTTAAAATGTGAATAACTTCTGTCCCAAAATGTGTGCGTCACCAATGTCATTCAGTGTAACAATGGGTAAAAAGTCATTTTAAAGCATACCACATGATGCTGATCATGTGACAGTGTGTGACATCATGAAAAGGACCCTTAGATGACCCTCTGTCCATGTGGTCATGTGACTACATCTCTCTGTAATATTTGATCATTTCAGTTTTTCACCCGCTTGTAACCCATGGTCCAAAAATGTCCTTCAGTGCGACTCAGAAAACAAACTTTAAATATTAAATTAAATATGATAATTAATGATAATGTCTATCGGTGAAGGTCTTAACTTAATATAGGTAGCAAAGGAACTGCCTGATAAATGTGTTTATGTATGAGATCCGTCCTTCAGTGTTAAACATGTTACACTGAATGACAGAAACGTTACACTGAATGACAGAAACGTTACTCTGAATGACAGAGACGTTACACTGAATGAGAGAAACGTTACACTGAATGACAGAAACGTTACACTGAATGACAGAAACGTGACACTGAATGACAGAAACGTTACACTGAATGACAGAAACGTTACACTGAATGACAGAAACGTTACACTGAATGACAGAAACGTTACACTGAATGACAGTGATAGTTTATAACATTTAATCATGCATCATATTTATTTGTTGTATTTATTTGTTGTGTTAATAGTGGATATTATCATTTATAACTATTTTATATCATTTGAATGTATTTTAAGGCACATTATCTGTAAACTGTCGACATCTTAAACATCTCGTCCTGATTTTAGTTTTTAACTTTAAAGAAAATACTGGTGCTGCTGCAGATAATTGTTTATAGGATCATTATTGTTGTTGCTAAAGGAATCACATTTAATCAATATTTTTGGGCCATTTTGATATTTGTCATTCGGTGTAACGTAATATTGTCATACAGTGTAACACCAATATTTTATATTTAAATACAGTAATTTGTCTTATTTGACTCACAGAGACAAAAACTAATCTTAAAGGTAGTAAAAGGTATTTTTAAACATTTAAGAAAGAAATTCAGTGCAAGGCAGTAAATGTTTGTTAAAGACCTTCAACACATTTAGAGTTGTACCAATGACGCATCAAATATGTGGTGTTCAAAATAAAATAATGTAATTTTTTCTGGGTAGTTATATTTCTGACAGTCTGAACATAAATATAGAACCATGAATGTGATAAATGGACATAAAAGACTTTTTGTTAAAACAACAATTAGTGTTACACTGAATGACATTTTTCCACAGTATATTCTTACTAATCACAATAAAAATGAATTACTGGTTTTATTCTTGAGTATAACTAATATAAGTGCAAAGGTGACACTCCAATGAACATTAAAAAGCCTTTTAGGGAACTCTACTAGCTCTTTTATTTTTTTACTACTTTGAAAACCTCATACGTCTTTGACCCATTTATCACTGATCTGTACCTGTATGGGACTATAAGATCTGTGCTACTTTATATATTTCTGTATACCTATAAAATACATAGGAAACATGTAAATCATGTGACATTGTGACTGTTTTCCTTTTAGGGTGTTCAGAGCAGGGACAGACAGCTGAGAGACACTGAAGTCAGGGGACAGAGGACAGAGTCATATCAGCCAGTTAGTGGAAATGTGGAAGGATATCACACTCGGGAGTAAAAACAAGTTGCTTTATATGTTAACATTTTGATGCTGTTTTTGCCTTTCACTTGAACCTTTACCTGTATCTGTGTCTGTTCATTGAGCCATAAGATACAACTAGGAAAAGAACATTTATTCACAACATTTGAATTCAAACTTTGATCAATATTCTTCCCATGTTATTTATTCATCTACAAAACTGGATGATTAGGCCTGCAATTAAAGAATTGATATTTGATATTTATCACTTCATTACTTCCATTCAAAATGTGTTTTCCTTTACCTTTACTAATCTATCTTTTTAGTAGAATAAAATATATTTGTGAATGTTTTGCAGTGTAGTTAATTTATGACATATTTCTGTTCAAACCATTAACGGATCTGTCAGGTTTCCCATATGTGTCAATGTTAAACTCATTCCTACGCCCTTGCTCACCATACTGAAGTTACTGCGCTGAAGTTTGGGCCAATAATTACAAATCTAATGTACAGTCATTGTTTATTCTTCAGAAAAGAGCAATTTGTAACATCCATAATGCAGAGTACAGGGATCATTCAAATCCATTATTCTTACTGTCTCATTTAATGAAGTTTGCTGATCTGGTGGAATTTCAAATAGCTCAAACTATGTACAAAGCAAAAAACAACCAACTGCCTGCAAATATCCAACAAATGTTCAGTGTAAGAGAGGAGGGCTACAATCTAAGAGGTCATACTTATTTCAAAAGTGTTAGCGTGCCAACGATGAGGAGGAACTTTAGTATTTGTGTTTGTGGTGTGAGGCTATGGATCAGTCTAAATGTGGAACTGAGGGAATGTCCAAACATTACGTTTTTTATAAAGAGGTACAAAGAAATGATCTTCAGTAGGTATAGGAATTAAGATGCTATTATTATATATGTATTTATATTATATGTATGTGTATTATATGTGATTTGGTTGTGTCCAAAAATGAGTGGATGACATTGGACTTGGTACTTTGTGTACTATTATTTGTATTACTTTGAGTTAATGCTGATAATATTTATGATAGTGACAATGGTGGCAATGTAGTGATGATGATGATGATGATGATGATGATGATGATGATGATAATGGTGATGATGATGATGATGATGATGGTAATAATAACGGTGGTAATAATGATGATAAAGATATAATACTAGGACTAGATAATAACAGTAAAAATAATAATGGTGATATAGACGGTAATGATAGTGATAATAATATTAATGATAATATATTTCTATATACTACACAGGAACACAGGTACAGAAATGTAAGTTGATTGTGAATTAGGGGCAGGAATTAAATAAGTGTAAACTTCATCCTGCTCCTTTTCAGGCACAGTTACTGCCAGAAGAATGTCATTGTTTGCTTCTTTTATTTGTTTCATTCTTGGTTGATTTTCTTTTTTCCTTTTGGAATTGAAATTGTTCGTTTATGTCTGAAATAAACATGAACATAAAAAACATAAAATGATGAAATCAAACGTATTAGCTTGTAAAATGCACCTGTTAGTCTCTCAGCACCTGTCAGCATTCATTATAAATTGATTCCAATGAGTCAATGTAAACCCTTCACAAGCACGTGACCTGAGGCTGCTCTCTGATTGGCTTCCTTCAGTTTTCCAGGACACGCCCACTTTTATTGGCAGCAAATTGTTGTTGTTTTATGTTTTTAATCTACTGTGATTGGGTAGATGTATGATTATTGTACATTATAGAAAAACTGGTAAAATAGTTCCAAAAAAGCTCAGAAAATTCTAGAATGGTAAAGTTATTTATAATTAAATAATTGTATATTGAGAGTGGTGGAAATTACATTTGTTCAACACATGTCAGAAAAATGTCCAAAATTAACAATTTGTCTTGTAATCTAAGTTTGTCGTCTTACAGATCTTAAAACTAGATGAGTTTTGAATAACTGTTTTAATTCAAGTTCACAAGGCTAAAAGTGCACCTAGTTGACGACACAACTAAAATATATATTGGCTTTCCTTTATTTCTTTTTTAAAATTTTTTGCTGCAGTACGAAGTGAAAAAATAATTTAGTTAACTGAAATTAAAATAAAAACTACAATGAACAATGTAAAACTAAAACTGAACTGAGTTGCAGATAAATTGAGCTTTGTTTTCGTTGTTGTTTTGTTTCCTGCAGCAGCCGTAGTTAAAGAATAAAATTGGTGTCAGTTCTCTTTTAACTCCTGAACTGTGACCAATAGAAGGAAATTTCTGTTTCATGGATTCATTGGTTCAAGATAATTGTCAGTTTAGGCCACGCCCATTTCTGACTAAACACATTTTCCATCAGTTTGAACTTTTTTCACTTCTTTTACATTTTTCATCCAGTTTTTCTCAAAGTTCTCATGAATCAAACTGAAAACACACTCACACTTCCTCAGACCAGGTTTCAGTGTCTGCAGTCCACCATGGTCCATCCTGGAGGAAGAGACAAAGACACAATCAGCTTCATACACCTTCACTCATATCCACCATTAAACATGAACCAGAGTCCCTCAGTTAGTCAGAGTGTCTGTCCATCTGTCCATACCTGAGAGTGTCCACCTGTCTGTCTATACCAGAGAGAGTCCATCTGTCTGTCCATACCTGAGAGTGTCCATCTGTCTGTCCACACCTGAGAGTCTCCACCTGTCTGTCCATACCTGAGAGTGTCCACCTGTCTGTCCATACCTGAGAGAGTCCACCTGTCTGTCCATACCTGAGAGTGTCCATCTGTCTGTCCATACCTGAGAGTGTCCAGTCTCCAGTGTTGATCCTTCAGTCCAGCAGACAGGATCTTCTCTCCTGAGTCTCCTGGATGATTGTAGCTCAGGTCCAGCTCTCTCAGATGGGAGGGGTTGGCCCTCAGAGCTGAGGCCAGAGAAGCACAGCCTTCCTCTGTGATCAGACATCCTGACAGACTGAATACAATAGAATAGAATAGAATAGACTTTATTGTCATTGCCTGAATATAAAAGTTAGAAAATAGACAGTAATAAATACACAAACACGTACACAATCATCCTAAATAAATAAATGCATATATTTTAAAATAAAGGGATTATCTATGTTGGGGTCATATATATTTACTCGTGTGAGAGAAATGTTGTGAATTTCACCAGTTACTATAATGTAAAAGCCGTCTCTGTCAGTGACTGTTTTTTCTGTTAGAAGGACGAACCTTTACTAAATAATAAAATGACTGCATCTCTCACTATGAATGAAAAGGTGGAATGATACACTTCCCCTATCCATTTTGCTCTTAACCTGCCATGCCAGCTGTTCTTCAAGTGAGTCTCCTGCAGGAACATAATGTCTGAGGCTGATGACTTTAGGAGGGTCACAACCTTCCCTCTCTTGACTGGGTTATTTACTCCACATACATTCCAAGCTGACATTTCTTGTTGTTTGTTTTCTACAGTATCTCCTGAGCAGAGATCATTCTCAGTGTTGATCCAGTATCATTTTGACTTTAATTCATCAGTTAAACAAAGTGTACTTCTCGCCAGAAGAAGCTGTCAAAATGAAATGCATTTGAAGGAAATCTAAATGGGGACATCAGTATAGGCATTTGGACAAACTGCTGATATGTTGTGCATCCACAGAACAACACACCACCCCCTTATTCCCAAAGTAGGGATTTACATTACCTGTGTAATAAGAAAGAGAGTCTAAATATATGACCAAAAGAGTGAACTTAGTTGCACCTCCAATTGGAGAACTTCCATCATGAACACTGATCACAATAACAGATAGAATCAGAGGAGGTAGTAACACGTCACACTGGGTATCATTCAGTAACAGTGAGCCACTTCTACACCTTAAAGAACTGTACAACTATTAAGGCTCTAAATAAGATACCTGAAAAACAGTGCAGACCTCATGCTGTATAAGGCAGGACATCAAACTTTACACTTATTTATGTTCTGAGAGGAGCCGTTCTACAGTTAAGTACTAAGACACCAGCTGTGTGGAACTCTGTAGGTGTCAGCAGAGGTGGAAAGTAACTCATTACATTTACTCACTTTACTGTAATTGAGTCGTTTTTTTGTGTACTTGTACTTTTTAAATTAGTTTTAAAAATCTGTAACTTTACTTTTACTTAAGTATGTTTAGTTTGAAGTATTGTACTACTTTACATTTTAAAACACATCCGTTACTGAGTAGAAGAAATGTCCAAAATAATAAAAAGCAAACAGGATTGTACAGAAGCGTTAACTAGCATGATACAATAACTTAACATTCATAAAGTATTGCAGCTAGCTCTCATGGAGACATATAAACTCTAACAGAACACAACTAACTCATATTTATCTCTATTTACATCTGTCTCTCTCTGCAGCTGTCTCACTCTGCAGCTGTCTCTCTCTACAGCTGTCTCTCTCTGTACCTGTCTCACCCTGTATCTGTCTATCTCTACAGCTGTCTCACTCTGCAGCTGTCTCTCTTTGTACCTGTCTCTCTCTGCAGCTGTCTCTCTTTGTACCTGTCTCACCCTGTAGCTGTCTCACTCTGCAGCTGTCTCACTCTCTGCAGCTGTCTCTCTCTCTCTGCAGCTGTCTCTCTCTGCAACTGTCTCTCTCTACAGCTGTCTCTCTCTCTGTAGCTGTCTCACTCTCTGCAGCTGTCTCTCACTCTGCAGCTGTCTCTCTCTGCAGCTGTCTCACTCTGCAGCTGTCTCTCTCTGCAGCTGTCTCTCTCTGCAGCTGTCTCACTCTGCAGCTGTCTCACTCTGTAACTGTCTCTCTCTGCAGCTGTCTCTCTTTGCAGCTGTCTCTCTCTGCAGCTGTCTCACTCTGCAGCTGTCTCTCTCTACAACTGTCTCTCTCTGTACCTGTCTCACCCTGTATCTGTCTCACTCTGCAGCTGTCTCTCTTTGTACCTGTCTCACCCTGTAGCTGTCTCACTCTCTGCAGCTGTCTCTCTCTCTGCAGCTGTCTCTCTCTGCAACTGTCTCTCTCTGCAACTGCCTCTCTCTGTAGCTGTCTCACTCTCTACAGCTGTCTCTCTCTGCAGCTGTCTCACTCTACAGCTGTCTCACTCTCTACAGCTGTCTCTCTCTGCAGCTGTCTCTCACTCTGCAACTGTCTCTCTCTGCAACTGCCTCTCTCTGTAGCTGTCTCACTCTCTACAGCTGTCTCTCTTTGTACCTGTCTCACCCTGTAGCTGTCTCACTCTCTACAGCTGTCTCTCTCTGCAGCTGTCTCTCACTCTGCAGCTGTCTCTCTCTGCAGCTGTCTCTCTCTGTACAGCTGTCTCACTCTGCAGCTGTCTCTTTCTGTAGCTGACTCTCTCTGCAGCTGTCTCTCTCTGCAGCTGTCTCTCTCTGTACAGCTGTCTCACTCTGCAGCTGTCTCTCTCTGTACAGCTGTCTCACTCTGCAGCTGTTTCTCTCTGCAGCTGTCTCTGTCTGCAGCTGTCTCTCTCTGCAGCTGTCTCACCCTGCAGCTGTCTCTCTCTGCAGCTGTCTCACTCTGTAGCTGTCTCACCTTGTATCTGTCACTGTCTGCAACTGTCTCACTCTGCAGCTGTCTCACTCTGCAGCTGTCTCTCTCTACAGCTGTCTCTCTCTGCAGCTGTCTCACTCTGCAGCTGTCTCTCTCTGTACAGCTGTCTCACTCTGCAGCTGTCTCACTCTACAGCTGTATCTCACTCTGCAGCTGTCTCTCTCTGTAGCTGTCTCACTCTCTACAGATGTCTTACTCTGCAGCTGTCTCTCTCTGTAACTGTCTCTCTCTCTGCAGCTGTCTCTCTCTCTACAGCTGTCTCTCTCTGTAGCTGTCTCACTCTGCAGCTGTCTCTCTCTCTGCAGCTGTCTCTCTCTACAGCTGTCTCACTCTGCACCTGTCTCTCTCTCTGCAGCTGTCTCTCTCTCTGCAGCTGTCTCTCTCTGCAGCTGTCTAGCTCTACAGCTGTCTCATCTTGTATCTGTCTCTGTCTGCAGCTGTCTCACTCTGCAGCTGTCTCACCCTGCAGCTGTCTCACTGCAGCTGTCTCTCTCTACAGCTGTCTCTCTCTGCAGCTGTCTCTCTCTCTCTGCAGCTGTCTCTCTCTGCAGCTGCCTCTCTCTCTGCAGCTGTGTCTCTCTGCAGCTGTCTCACTCTACAGCTGTCTCTCTCTGCAGCTGTCTCACTCTGCAGCTGTCTCTCTCTCTGCAGCTGTCTCTCTCTACAGCTGTCTCTCTCTGCAGCTGTCTCACTCTGCAGCTGTCTCTCTCTGCAGCTGTCTCTCTCTTTAGCTGTCTCTCTCTTTAGCTGTCTCACTCTGCAGCTGTCTCTCTCTTTAGCTGTCTCTCTCTTTAGCTGTCTCACTCTGCAGCTTTCTCACTCTGCAACTGTCTCTCTCTGCAGCTGTCTCTCTCTACAGCTGTCTCACTCTGCAACCTTCCTGTTACAGAGACTTGAATATTCAGTTGGAATCAAAGGAACTGCATTAAACTGGTTTAAGTCCTATCTATCAGATCGATTTCAGTTTGTACGTTAATGTTAAATCCTCCATGCAAACATAAGTTAGACACGGTGTTCCTCAGGGTTCAGTGCTTGGACCAATACTGTTCACCTTATATATGCTTCATTAACCGTCATAGTATGAGAAACAATCTATACATTTTTCATTGTTATGCAGACGATACTCAATTATATCTTTGAATAAAGGCAGATGAATGTAACCAGTTAACTCAACAACAAACATGCCTTAAGGACATAAAGGCCTGGATGACCTGCAACTTCCTGCTACTAAACTCAGAAAACACTGAAGTTATTGTGCTTGGCCTCAAACACGTAAGACATCCTGAACTCCTGTTCTCTATTCACTGATGAATTAATTAAAAATCCACAACAACCTGCATGTAGAGAACATGACACTAATTATGTGTTGTATTTTTTTTCCTGTTATTTATTTAGACTTTCATGACTTAATGCACATCAAGTCTTTATTGAAGATTAAATGACAGAAACATAAATCCTGACTCACATGTTAGTGTGGTATCATAAACTCTTCATGTAAACTAGAAACTGAGGAGAAGCCAAAAATATGACTTTATATACACAGTAATAAAACTGACCTGAGAGTTTCCAGTCCACAGTGTGGACTCTCCAGTCCACCAGACAGCTGCTTCACTCCTGAATCCTGCAGGTTGTTGTTACTCAGGTCCAGATCTCTCAGACTAGAGGACTGGGAGCTGAGAACTGAGGACAGAGCTTCACAGCTTCTTTCTGAGAGGTTACAGCCACCCAATCTGGATAAGAATCAGCAGAACAAAAGAATTGCAAACATTACTTTTCTTCATTGAGCAAAGATGAAACTACATTAATCTGGATAGTTCTGTGTGCACCTACAGAGCTTTGTTGGAGGCTTTGACCACTGGCAGCAGCCTCAGAAGAGCCTCCTCTGAAGCAGAGTATTTCTTCAGGTCAAACACGTCCAGATCTTTTTCTGATGTCAGTAAAATGAAGACCAGAGCTGACCACTGAGCAGGAGACAGTTTATCTGTGGAGAGACTTCCTGATCTCAGGGACTGTTGGATCTCCTTCACTAGAGAACGATCATTCAGTTCATTCAGACAGTGGAACAGATTGATGCTTCTCTCTGCAGACACATTCTCACTGAGCTTCTTCTTGATGTACTCGACTGTTTTCTGATTGGTGTCTGACCTACTTCCTGTCTGAGTCAGCAGACCTCGTAGGAGAGTCTGATTGGTCTGCAGTGAAAGACCCAGGAGGAAGCGGAGGAACAAGTCCAGGTGTCCATTTGGACTCTTTAAGGCCTCGTCCACAGCACTCTGGTAGAAACGTCTCTTCTGGGATGTTGTTTGTTGTTCTGCCAGCAGATTGACTCCAGACTTGATGAATGTCAGATGGACATGAAGAGCAGCCAGAAACTCCTGAAGGCTCAGATGGACGAAGCAGAACACCTTGTCCTGGTACAGCCCTCTCTCCTCTTTAAAGACCTGTGTGAACACTCCTGAGCACACTGAGGCTGCTCTGATATCGATGCCACACTCTGTCAGGTCTGATTCATAGAAGATCAGGTTGCCTTTCTGCAGCTGCTCAAAAGCCAGTTTTCCCAGAGACTCAATCATCTTCCTGCTCTCTGGACTCCAGTGTGGATCTGTCTTAGCTCCTCCATCATACTTGATGTTCTTCAGTTTGGCCTGAAGCACCAGGAAGTGGATGTACATCTCAGTCAGGGTCTTGGGCAGCTCTCCTCTCTTTCTTCTTTTCAACACATCCTCCAGAACTGTAGCAGTGATCCAGCAGAAGACTGGGATGTGGCACATGATGTGGAGGCTTCGTGATGTCTTGATGTGGGAGATGATGGTGCTGGCCTGCTCCTCATCTGTGAATCTCTTCCTGAAGTACTCCTCCTTCTGTGGGTCAGTGAACCCTCTGACCTCTGTCACCATGCCGACACACTCAGGAGGGATCTGATTGGCTGCTGCAGGTCGTGTGGTTATCCAGAGGCGAGCAGAGGGAAGCAGTTTCCCCCTGATGAGGTTTGTCAGCAGCACATCCACTGAGGTGGACTCTGTAACATCAGTCAGGATCTCAGTCTTGTGGAAGTCCAGAGGAAGTCGACACTCATCCAGACCGTCAAAGATGAACACAACCTGGAACTCTTCAAACCTGCAGATTCCTGCTTCTTTGGTTTCAGTAAAGAAGTGATGAACAAGTTCCACCAAGCTGTACTTTTTCTTTTTCAGCACATTCAGCTGTCTGAAAGTGAATGGAAATGTGAAGTGTATGTCCTGGTTGGCTTTGTCTTCAGCCCAGTCCAGAGTGAACTTCTGTGTTAAGACTGTTTTCCCAATGCCAGCCACTCCCTTTGTCATCACTGTTCTGATTGGTTCATCTCTTCCAGGTGAGGCTTTAAAGATGTCTTCTTGTCTGATTGTTGTTTCTGGTCTGTCTGGTTTCCTGGATGCTGTTTCAATCTGTCTGATCTCATGTTCATCATTGACCTCTGCAGTCCCTCCCTCTGTGATGTAGAGCGGTGTGTAGATCTGATTCAGAAGGGTTGGGTTTCCTGCTTTAGCGATCCCCTCAAACAGACACTGGAACTTCTTCTCCAGGTTAGACTTGAGTTTACGTTGACACCTGCCAGCACGAGTTCCTGAATGAACAAACAACAAATGAAATCAGTGAGTGGATCCTACAGAAAGTCTAGAAATCTGAACATGTAAGTGTGTCTGTGTAGTTTTTCCTCCTCCATCAGTTTTATTCAGCTCATCAGTGGAGGACGAACAGTCTCTGATCTGATACAGATGTGTGCAGCATATTTACAGCAGAGTTTGAAATATAAACCTCTCCCATGTTGCATCCATTTCCTCTCCATCATGTTAAATCAGTTAAAATCCTCTTACTGCTCTGCAGACGCTCAGCCAGCTCCTCCTGCTTCATTCTCCTCAGGAAGTGCACTGTGATCCTCAGAAATGCCTCTCTGCTGCTCCTCCTCTGCTCTTCCTCCTCACCGTCCAACACCTCCTCATCCTCACTCTGACTCTCTAAGCATTCTGGGTAACCTTGGCTCAGACCCCTCTGGACTCTCTTCAGCTCATTCTTCACAAAAGTGACGATGTTCTCCTCCAGCAGCTGGAACAGAAAGATAAAGTGAACATTTCATTTAAACTGGTAGAACACAACATGTGATTCATGTGTCAGTCTGAAGACCTACTGGTCTAAACAGAGCAGCATGGACACTGTTAGGACCTGAATGCTACTTTAGTATTTCATCTGTGGTTGATGGAGTTAATAGTAAAAGGTGTGTTTGTACATGTACACACCATAAATATGGAGTCCAGCTGTGTTTGATGCTGCTGTGCAGACTGATCACTGGGAACCTCTGAGCTCTGCTGCTGAACTCTGTGGAGAAAACATCACGTTTAAGGACATTTAATGACTCAAATCTGCACTCAGCTTATTAAAGATGTTCTGTCATGATGACTAAATGAACTCCTGTAAATGCTGCTCTGATTACTGGATGTTAAATTCTTACCTTTCATCAACAGGTTGTCCATCTTTAAACGTAATAGGACGACCCATAGACCCGTCACTCTTCATGGACACACAGCTGGGTTCAGGAGAGTCTGCTCTCTGCTGCTGCATCCTGATATGAATAAAGAAGTGAAAATAGCATGTAGTTAACACCAAAGAACTGCTGCCCAGCTGCACTGAGTCTCTGCTGTCCAGCTTCACTAAGTCTCTGCTGTCCAGCTTCACTGAGTCTCTGCTGTCCAGCTTCACTGAGTCTCTGCTGTCCAGATTCACTGAGTCTCTGCTGCCTCCACAGACACCCAGACAGCTCCCAAAACATCAGCCCCCCTGCTGAGGTCCTCCTGTCTCTTGGTCTCCTTTCTACATGGTTTTGTTGACACCTTGGTCTCCAAAGTTTCTGTCCTGAGCAGCTCTTTCAGACTCCAGAGTGGTCCTGCCCATCTGTCCTGCCTTCTTTCTCCTCTTTGTTTTCTCCCTCCTGACCAGCCTGGAGGGACATTTGGGAGCTGTCCCTTGTGGGGCGACTGTCATGATTCCTGTTTAAGCTCTGTTTGTGTTGTCCTGTCTGTTTCTGTCCCTGCCTTCAGTTTCAAACCCACCTGCTCACCTGCTGCCACTGTGTAATTCCCTCATCAGCTCCTCACTACATATACTGCTCTCACTCATTTTCTTTCATTCTAGACACTAGATTGTGATGCTGTTCCTGTCTGTTCCTGTTCCTCTTGTTACCTGTTCCTGCCGCTGTCAACCTTATTTGAACTGCTTTCCCTTTATGGTCTGTAAGCCTGTCTGTTGGTTTCTGAGCATTAAAGCTGTTTCCATTGAACCTGTCTGTGGTGTTTGTGCCTGGTTCACCTGCTCCGCCCCACATAACACAGGAGGTTTACTCAGCCCAAACAGCCAAACAATCATTATTACATTCTTACCTTCTATAAGCAGGTTGTCCATCTTTAAAATTAATAGGATGAGGCATAGACCGGTCACTCTTCATGGACACACAGCTGGGTTCAGAAGAGTCTGCTCTCTGCTGCTGCATCCTGATATGAATAAAGAAGTGAAAAAACATGTAGTAAACACCAAAGAACTGATGTCCAGCTTCACTTGGTCTCTGCTGCCCAGCTTCACTGAGTCTCTGCTGCCCAGCTTCACTGAGTCTCTGCTGCCCAGCTTCACTGGGTCTATGCTGTAGAGCTTCACTGAGTCTCTGCTGCCTCCACAGACACCCATTCAGCTCCCAAAACATCATGAGGTCCACCTGTCTCTTGGTCTCCTTTCTACATGGTTTTGTTGACACCTTGGTCTCCAAAGTTTCTATCCTGAGCAGCTCTTTCAGGCTCCAGAGTGGTCCTGTCCATCTGTCCTGCCTTCTTTCTCCTCTTTGTTTTCTCCCTCCTGACCAGCCTGGAGGGACATTTGGGAGCTGTCCCTTGAGGGGCGACTGTCATGATTCCTGTTTAAGCTCTGTTTGTGTTGTCCTGTCTGTTTCTGTCCCTGTCTTCAGTTTCAAACCCACCTGCTCACCTGCTGCCACTGTGTAATACCCTCATCAGCTCCTCACTACATACACTGCTCTCACTCATTTTCTTTCATTCTAGACACTAGATTGTGATGCTTTTCCTGTCTGTTCCTGTTCCTCTTGTTACCTGTTCCTGCTGGTTTCAACCTTATTTGAACTGCTTTCCCTTTATGGTCTGTAAGCTTGTCTGTTGGTTTCTGAGCATTAAAGCTGTTTCCATTGAACCTGTCTGTGGTGTTTGTGCCTGGTTCACCTGCTCCACCCCACATAACACAGGAGGTTTACTCATCCCAAACAGCCAAACAACCATTATTACATTCTTACCTTCTATAAGCAGGTTGTCCATCTTTAAACACAAGAGGACGACCCATAGACCAGTCACTCTTCATGGACACACAGCTGGGTTCAGGAGAGTCTGCTCTCTGCTGCGGCATCCTGATATGAATAAAGAAGTGAAAATAGCATGTAGTTAACACCAAAGACCTGCTGCCCAGCTTCACTGAGTCTCTGCTGTC
Source organism: Scomber colias (assembly GCA_021039105.1). NCBI lineage: Eukaryota > Metazoa > Chordata > Actinopteri > Scombriformes > Scombridae > Scomber > Scomber colias. The sequence goes on from JAJDFG010000128.1 coordinate 910,517, forward strand.
CAGCTTCACTGAGTCTCTGCCGTCCAGCTTCACTGAGTCTCTGCTGCCTCCACAGACACCCAGACAGCTCCCAAAACATCAGCCCCCCTGCTGAGGTCCTCCTGTCTCTTGGTCTCCTTTCTACATGGTTTTGTTGACACCTTGGTCTCCAAAGTTTCTGTCCTGAGCAGCTGTTTCAGCCTCCAGAGTGGTCCTGCCCATCTGTCCTGCCTTCTTTCTCCTCTTTGTTTTCTTCCTCCTGACCAGCCTGGAGGGACATTTGGGAGCTGTCCCTTGAGGGGGCGACTGTCATGATTCCTGTTTAAGCTCTGTTTGTGTTGTCCTGTCTGTTTCTGTCCCTGCCTTCAGTTTCAAACCCACCTGCTCACCTGCTGCCACTGTGTAATTCCCTCATCAGCTCCTCACTACATTTACTGCTCTCACTCATTTTCTTTCATTCCAGACACTAGATTGTGATGCTGTTCCTGTCTGTTCCTGTTCCTCTTGTTACCTGTTCCTGCTGGTTTCAACCTTATTTGAACTGCTTTCCCTTTATGGTCTGTAAGCCTGTCTGTTGGTTTCTGAGCATTAAAGCTGTTTCCATTTAACCTGTCTGTGGTGTTTGTGCCTGGTTCACCTGCTCCGCCCCACATAACACAGGAGTTTTATTCAGTCCAAACACCCAAACAACCATTATTACATTCTTACCTTCTATAAGCAGATTGTCCATCTTTAAAATTAATAGGACGACCCATAGACCAGTCACTCTTCATGGACACACAGCTGGGTTCAGGAGAGTCTGCTCTCTGCTGCTGCATCCTGATATGAATAAAGAAGTGAAAAAAAACATGTAGTTAACACCAAAGAACTGATGTCCAGCTTCACTGAGTCTCTGCTGCCCAGCTTCACTGAGTCTCTGCTGCCCAGCTTCACTGAGTCTCTGCTGTAGAGCTTCACTGAGTCTCTGCTGCCTCCACAGACACCCATTCAGCTCCCAAAACATCATGAGGTCCACCTGTCTCTTGGTCTCCTTTCTACATGGTTTTGTTGACACCTTGGTCTCCAAAGTTTCTATCCTGAGCAGCTCTTTCAGGCTCCAGAGTGGTCCTGTCCATCTGTCCTGCCTTCTTTCTCCTCTTTGTTTTCTCCCTCCTGACCAGCCTGGAGGGACATTTGGGAGCTGTCCCTTGAGGGGCGACTGTCATGATTCCTGTTTAAGCTCTGTTTGTGTTGTCCTGTCTGTTTCTGTCCCTGTCTTCAGTTTCAAACCCACCTGCTCACCTGCTGCCACTGTGTAATACCCTCATCAGCTCTTCACTACATATACTGCTCTCACTCATTTTCTTTCATTCGAGACACTAGATTGTGATGCTGTTCCTGTCTGTTCCTGTTCCTCTTGTTGCCTGTTCCTGCTTGTTTCAACCTTATTTGAACTGCTTTCCCTTTATGGTCTGTAAGCTTGTCTGTTGGTTTCTGAGCATTAAAGCTGTTTCCATTGAACCTGTCTGTGGTGTTTGTGCCTGGTTCACCTGCTCCGCCCCACATAACACAGGAGGTTTACTCAGCCCAAACAGCCAAACAACCATTTTTACATTCTTACCTTCTATAAGCAGGTTGTCCATCTTTAAACACAAGAGGACGACCCATAGACCAGTCACTCTTCATGGACACACAGCTGGGTTCAGGAGAGTCTGCTCTCTGCTGCTGCATCCTGATATGAATAAAGAAGTGAAAATAGCATGTAGTTAACACCAAAGAACTGCTGCCCAGCTTCACTGAGTCTGTGCTGTCCAGCTTCACTGAGTCTCTGCTGCCCAGCTTCACTCAGTCTCCGCTGTCCAGCTTCACTGAGTCTCTGCCGTCCAGCTTCACTGAGTCTCTGCCGTCCAGCTTCACTGAGTCTCTGCTGCCTCCACAGACACCCAGACAGCTCCCAAAACATCAGCCCCCCTGCTGAGGTCCTCCTGTCTCTTGGTCTCCTTTCTACATGGTTTTGTTGACACCTTGGTCTCCAAAGTTTCTGTCCTGAGCAGCTGTTTCAGGCTCCAGAGTGGTCCTGCCCATCTGTCCTGCCTTCTTTCTCCTCTTTGTTTTCTCCCTCCTGACCAGCCTGGAGGGACATTTGGGAGCTGTCCCTTGAGGGGGCGACTGTCATGATTCCTGTTTCAGCTCTGTTTGTGTTGTCCTGTCTGTTTCTGTCCCTGCCTTCAGTTTCAAACCCACCTGCTCACCTGCTGCCACTGTGTAATTCCCTCATCAGCTCCTCACTACATTTACTGCTCTCACTCATTTTCTTTCATTCCAGACACTAGATTGTGATGCTGTTCCTGTTCCTCTTCTTACCTGTTCCTGCTGGTTTCAACCTTATTTGAACTGCTTTCCCTTTATGGTCTGTAAGCCTGTCTGTTGGTTTCTGAGCATTAAAGCTGTTTCCATTTAACCTGTCTGTGGTGTTTGTGCCTGGTTCACCTGCTCCGCCCCACATAACACAGGAGTTTTATTCAGTCCAAACACCCAAACAACCATTATTACATTCTTACCTTCTATAAGCAGATTGTCCATCTTTAAAATTAATAGGACGACCCATAGACCAGTCACTCTTCATGGACACACAGCTGGGTTCAGAAGAGTCTGCTCTCTGCTGCTGCATCCTGATATGAATAAAGAAGTGAAAAAAAACATGTAGTTAACACCAAAGAACTGATGTCCAGCTTCACTTGGTCTCTGCTGCCCAGCTTCACTGAGTCTCTGCTTTACAGCTTCACTGAGTCTCTGCTGTCCAGCTTCACTGAGTCTCTGCTGCCTCCACAGACACCCAGACAGTTCCTTAAACATCATGCTCTGCTGCTGCATCCTGATACAAACAAACAATGAACAAATCAAAGAGTTTAAAAAGATGAATTTTGAGCAGACTGTCAGTAGCTGAAGTTTTAGAAAAATCAGTAAGAAGACAGTGGATGAGAAACGTTCTCCTGTTCATCAAAATGTCATCTGATGAAAGATGCTGTCTCATCTTAGTTGATTAGTTGACTAATCAGTGGTTGAGCTCTTTGTTAACTCACAAAGTTAGTAGTTCATTCTGAGTTATTGTGACTTATTATTCAGTAGTTGAGTGTCAGATGTGACAGTGAGTGTGAATAATGATGGTGGAGTGATGTGAGTGGAGAACAGTGATGGACAGTTAGAGATCCTCATCTCACCTCTGAGCTTTGGTCTGGCTGTCATGTTCCCCACACAGAGAGCTTTTAGAGGGAGGGACTCCCTCCTCTCTGTCCTCACACTGATCCATAGCAGAGAAACACCTTCACACAAACACAACAACATGCTCATTCATTACAACCAGATGCACATCACACAGGTCTGCACTGCTGTCTAACATCCTGTCATTATTCATTCCACCACCAGATGGAGCCAAAGTAACAAACTATTTAAAGACTTTCACTCAGCTTTAATGTTTAATAACTTAGTTTCTGAATGTTCCACTGACTTTTCATTTGCCTGATTAAATAATTGAATATCATGAATGAAAAGATGTTTTCAACAGTATTTCTGTCACCTTCTTTTAACACATTTCATAGTATATTATTATATGGCTTTTATTACCTGTTCATCACTAACCGTCCCACCTGTGAAACAAACTCTTTCTGTTGTAACTGTGGATTAGTTATTATAATAACTGTCATAATGTTTGTCAGGTTCAAGATGACTGAATGAGGTGACCTTTGATACGACCAATTAAATGAATCAAACACACAATTACTGACTTCAAGAAACAGTTTTACAAAAACAACAGTCAGTCACTTTAGCCTATTTATCTAAAGTTTAGTACAATGAATGTCATCGTACCCAAACCCTTTAACAGCCAGGTTCAGTTGTTGGGCAGGGTGCTGTACCATTTGAAAATGACCCAAAAGATGAGTCTAATCTTTATATTATATGGAGTACATACTGTATATTACATGTTCATACTCATATAACTCATTTCATCATTATATATATTTATCACTATAACTACCATCTCTACTGTTATCAGATCATTTTAACAGCTGCTGACACAAACATGATGAAAACTGTCGGCTACGTTTCCTTTAGATGCTGAAAATCATCTGAATGAAGCTGATGAGTGAAGGTGAAATATATCAGCAGCTTCAACCAGCCAGCGATAGTGCCATCAACATTTAAACAAGCAGAAGAAGAAGAAACATGTAACTCACAGCAGGAGGTTTTTAAGGTCTGTTGGTTCACAAACAGTCTCATCTCTCTGTGTTCATCTTTAATCTGAAGTCTTCTTTAAGGAAATGTGATCACAGAACAGCAGCTCTGAACTTTGGAACAACTGAAGTCAAACATTAACAGACAGTATAAATCTTTATCAGCTGAATCATAAAGTCTGATCATAGTTTTATTATTTGTGTCTTTTATATTCCAACAACACAAAAAGTGACAAGATGGTATAAAATGTGTGAAATGAGAATATGTTCATTATTAAAGTTTACTATTCTAACACGTGTCCTCATAAGCATACTGTCCTCATTAATGCTGCTAAAACCTCACTGCCATCATACACACTGCAGATTAACACTCTGCCCTCATTGGTCGATCTACAGTGTGACTGAAGACATCAGACATTACATCATTAGAGTCATTAGCTGCTAATAGATTTAAATGTGTAAAAACATGAAACAAACATATTAGTGTAAATATGTGCTCACTGACTCTAAACTTGTATTGAACTAAATGACATCTGCACTGCAGCCACTAACAGCTACTAGATGCTGCTCCAACATTTAGGTCTAACTGTGACCTCCATGATGTCTTACTGCAATGAGTCACTGATAGTGGTGTGACGATACACTCAGGTGAAGAAGATTGATTGTTTTTTATAACTAAAAATATTAAATACGATGATGCAAACGTCTGATCATGTGACCGTCATGTTCTCCCTGCAGGATCCTTCGAGGTCACGGCTACACTCACAGCCGCTGGACTGCAGGTGAGTTTACTGTCTGATAGAGAATCGTTCATGGGGTCTAACTGTGACCTCCATGATGTCTTACTGCAATGAGTCACTGATAGTGGTGTGACGAAACACTCAGCTCAATGAGGAAATATATGACTGTTAAAACATTTCAATTCAATTTCCATTTTGTGAATTTCAAATAAAAGCACAGTCATATATTTCCTCATTGTCTCGTGAACTGAGTGTATCGTCACACCCCTACTATTCTAACATGTGTCCTCATAAACATACTGTCCTCATTAATGCTGCTAAAACCTCACTGTCATCAAACACACTGCAGATTAACACATTTCTCTGGGCTCTACAGGGTTAAATTCATTTCTCACTTCACATCATATTGATCATGTTTTTCATTAATACACTGCCTACCTCGTCCTCGCGCTGCTTCTCTTCTGTGTTTCCAGACAGGTGACAGAGAGAGAGAGAGCGCTCACCTCTGTCCTACCTACAGGTTACCTCTAGAGGAAAATGAATAGGCTTGTGTCTGCACTTGTACTTAAGGTTGTATCAGATAAGGTAAGGCAGATAAAGTCAGTGAGGTAAATCAGCAAAGACTTCTTTATCTACCATGTGACACTGAGCAGGTACTGCAAGAAACTGGCAAAACCTCAGAGAACAAGGTTCAAGGAAGCTGCCAGCGTATACAGTATAATCATTAACTCAACCATAATTAAGTGTGATTGTGTGACTTTGGCCCTTCCCACTGGTGGTGAGTCTGTGGGAGCGGGGTCCCATGTCCCTTCTCCGGCCACCAGGTGCCGGCCCCCGATCCCCAACCCCAGGCCTGGCTCCAGGGGGGAGGGACACGGAAATCCATTCATCGAACTCATCATAAAGGGTCTTTTTGAGCTACGCTTTGTCTGGTCCCTCCTCCTGGACCTGTTTGCCATGGGAGACCCTATCAGGGGCATAAAAGTCCCCAACAACTGAGCTCCTGGGGTCATTGGGACACGTAAACCCCTCCACCACGATAAGGTCGTAGCTCAGGGAGGGTCTGTAGAATATATAGACTATTATATAGTACAGAACTGAGTAGTTATAATATAGTTTAGAGAATATTATAGAAAGACCAAACTGACAAAATGTTGAACTGAGAGAAAAAGGTAAATTATAAAGAACAGAAACATGTCAACCCTACTAACTAAAGGAGATCCAGAGAGAACAAAAAACTGTTGGAGTTTCTGCATTTCACTGGTCTGTATCAGAGGATATAAGGACTAAATGAATGATGAAGAAGGAGAACCATGGAGGAGAGAAGAACTATGATTTTAGTCCTTTGTCATCTTCTCCAACAGGTCAAGCAAACCAAACAAATATTTGGGGCCCTCAACTTGGGACCAGGCCCCCCTACTGGCTGATAATGGCACGTAGTTATTTGTTCTTTAATCTTTTTATTGAGCCTTTTTTTCCACTGTCCACGTTTCTGCTTTAACACTGTAAATTTCCCCATCGTGGGACTAATAAAGTCAAATCTGGTTTATTAACAGAATATTTCCCCTCCCTGAGCTACTACCTTACCGTGGTGGAGGGGTTTGCGTGTCCCAATGACCCCAGGAGCTCAGTTGTCGGGGGCTTTATGCCCCTGGTTTCGTGTCCCTTGCCCGGACGCGGGCCACCGGGCCCCCCCCCTGGAGCCAGGCCTGGGGGTGGGGCTCGGAGGCGAGTGCTTGGTGGCCGGGCCTTCGCCCATGGGGCCCGGCCGGGCACAGCCCGAAAAAGGGACATGGGACCCCACTCCCACAGACCCACCACCAGTGAGAGGGGCCCAAGGGGTCGGGTGCGCTGTGAGCTGGGCAGCGGCCGAAGGCGGGGACCTTGGCGGTCTGACCCTCGGCTGCAGAAGCTAGCTCTAGGGACGTGGAACGTCACCTCTCTGGTGGGGAAGGAGCCTGAGCTGGTGCGTGAGGTTGAGAAGTTCCGGCTAGATATAGTCGGCCTCACCTCGACGCACAGCAAGGGCTCTGGAACCAGTCTCCTCGAGAGGGGTTGGACTCTCGTCCACTCTGGAGTTGCCACTGGTGAGAGGCGCCGGGCAGGGGTGGCAATACTTATTGCTCCCCGGCTTGGTGCCTGTATGTTGGAGTTTACCCCGGTAGACGAGAGGGTGGCCTCCCTCCGCCTTCGGGTGGGGGGACGGATCCTGACTGTTGTTTGTGCCTATGGTCCGAACAGCAGCTCAGAGTATCCAGCCTTTTTGGACTCCTTGGAGGGGGTGCTGGAAAACACTCCCCCTGGGGATTCCCTCATTCTGCTGGGGGACTTCAACGCCCATGTTGGTAGCGACAGTGAGACCTGGAAGGGCGTGATTGGGAGGAACGGCCCCCCCGATCTGAACCCGAGCGGTGTTCTGTTATTGGACTTCTGTGCTCGTCACAGATTGTCCATAACGAACACCATGTTCAAGCATAAGGGTGTCCATATGTCTACTTGGCACCAGGACACCCTAGGCCGCAGTTCGATGATTGACTTTGTAGTCGTGTCGTCGGACTTGCGGTCGCATGTCTTGGACACTCGGGTGAAGAGAGGGGCGGAGCTGTCAACTGATCACCACCTGGTGGTGAGTTGGCTCCGATGGTGGGGGAGGATGCCGGGCAGACCTGGCAGGCCCAAACGCATTGTGAGGGTCTGCTGGGAAAGTCTGGCAGAGTCTCCTGTCAGAGAGAGTTTCAACTCATACCTCCGGGAGAGCTTCGACCATGTACCGGGGGAGGCGGGGGACATTGAGTCCGAGTGGGCCATGTTCTGTGCCTCCATTGTTAAGGCGGCTGACCAGAGCTGTGGCCGCAAGGTGGTCAGTGCCTGTCAGGGCGGCAATCCCCGAACCTGCTGGTGGACACCGGCGGTGAGGGATGCGTCAAGCTGAAGAAGGAGTCTTATAGGGCCTTTTTGGCCTGTAGGACTCCGGAGGCAGCAGACAGGTACTGGCAGACCAAGCGAAACGCAGCTAGGGCGGTCGCTGAGGCAAAAACCCGGACATGGGAGGAGTTCGGTGAGGCCATGGAAAAAGACTTCCGGACGGCTTCGAAGAGATTCTGGACCACCATCCGGCGTCTCAGGAGGGGGAAGCAGTGCGCCGTAAATACTGTGTACGGTGGGGACAGTGCGCTGCTGACCTCGACTCGGGACGTTGTGGATCGGTGGAAGGAATACTTCGAAGACCTCCTCAATCCCACCGACACGCCTTCCGGTAAGGAAGCAGGGCCGGGGGACTCGGATGTGGGCTCTCCTATCTCCGGGGCGGAGGTCGCCGAGGTGGTTAAAAAGCTCCTCGGTGGCAGGGCCCCGGGGGTGGATGAGATCCGCCCCGAGTTCCTCAAAGCCCTGGATGCTGTGGGGCTGTCATGGTTGACACGACTGTGCAGCATCGCGTGGACATCGGGGGCAGTGCCTCTGGATTGGTGGACTGGGGTGGTGGTCCCTCTTTTTAAGAAGGGGGACCGGAGGGTGTGTTCCAATTACAGGGGAATCACACTCCTCAGCCTCCCTGGTAAGGTCTATTCGGGGGTGCTGGAGAGGAGGGTCCGTCGGGTAGTCGAACCTCGGATTCAGGAGGAGCAGTGTGGTTTTCGTCCAGGCCGTGGAACAGTGGACCAGCTCTACACCCTCTGCAGGATCTTTGAGGGTGCATGGGAGTTTGCCCAACCAGTCCACATGTGTTTTCTGGACTTGGAGAAGGCATTCGACCGTGTCCCTCGGGGAATCCTGTGGGGGATTTTCCGGGAATACGGGGTATCGGACTCCCTGATAAGGGCCGTCCGTTCCCTGTATGACCGGTGTCAGAGCTTGGTCCGCATTGCCGGTAATAAGCCGGACTTGTTTCCGGTGAGGGTTGGACTCCGCCAGGGCTGCCCTTTGTCACCGATCCTGTTCATAATCTTTATGGACAGGATTTCTAGGCGCAGCCAGGGTGTGGAGGGGGTCCGGTTTGGTGACCTCAGGATTGGGTCACTGCTTTTTGCAGATGATGTGGTCCTGTTGGCTTCATCAGACCGTGACCTCCAACTCTCACTGGATCGGTTCACAGCCGAGTGTGAAGCGGCCGGGATGAGAATCAGCACCTCCAAATCCGAGGCCATGGTCCTCAACCGGAAAAGGGTGGAGTGCACTCTTCGGGTCAGGGATGAGATTCTGCCTCAAGTGGAGGAGTTCAAGTACCTCGGGGTCTTGTTCACGAGTGAGGGAAGGATGGAGCGGGAGATTGACAGGCGGATCGGTGCGGCGTCTGCAGTAATGCGGACTCTGCACAGATCTGTCGTGGTGAAGAGAGAGCTGAGCCGAAAGGCGAAGCTCTCGATTTACCAGTCGATCTTCGTTCCTACCCTCACCTCTGGTCATGAGCTTTGGGTCGTGACCCAAAGAACAAGATCGCGGGTACAAACGGCCGAAATGAGCTTCCTCCGTAGGGTGGCTGGGCTCTCCCTTAGAGACAGGGTAAGAAGCTCCGTTATCCGGAGGGAGCTCGGAGTAGACCCGCTGCTCCTCCGCGTCGAGAGGAGCCAGATGAGGTGGTTCGGGCATCTAATCAGGATGCCTCCCAGACGCCTCCCTGGTGAGGTGTTCAGGGCACGTCCCACCGGTAGGAGACCCCGAAGAAGACCCAGGACACGCTGGAGAGACTATGTCTCTCGGCTGGCCTGGGAACGCCTCGGGATCCCCCGGGAAGAGCTGAACAAAGTGGCTGGGGAGAGGGAAGTCTGGGCTTCCCTGCTTAGGCTGCTGCCCCCGCGACCCGCCCCCGGATAAGCGGAAGAAGATGGATGGATGGATGGATTTCCTTTCTTATTCTGGATGTTTCTTCACTTTTAGATTCATAATGTTCAGGTGATCCAGCTGATTATCTTTAATATAAATACACTAAAGATCATCATCACATTATTTTAGATCTTCTCTCCTCGTGTCCTGCAGCCGCAAACAGCGTCAATAAATCAATAAAACAAAAAGTCAAATTAAAATATTTATTTAATGCACTTAAACTTAACTCAACTCTTCATACAGCTGTGTTCAAATCTTTTATACAGTTTCTCAGCAAAAAAATTAAAGTGAAAAAAAGTTTAAAACTGTGAGAAAGTCTGTTTGTCCTCCGCGTAAAAACAGTGGAATGTCCTTTAAAACCGCGCCATCGTCACATGACCCCCCCCCCCCCACCGCCGCAGGAGAAAAACACATGAAGAAGAAAATAAACATCTGTACAAAACCATGAAAGCAGGTCGTAGCTCCGCCTGAGAGTCAAACATCAGGGAGGAACTTGAAGGCATCGTGCTGCGTTCAGGTACAACGGGAACAAACTGAGATCTGATTGACCCTGAAGCTTCGTTACCATCTGAGGCGTCTCCATGGAAACGGTTTGGAAAGCTTTGAGACTGCTCACTGGAAGCTGATTGGTTCAAACCTGACGAGTTTTTGTTGATCTCGTGAATCAAACTGAAACTCATCGTATCTTTTAATTTATCATTAAAAATGTTCTTTAGTGTTTCCGAGTCCAGAACCCCGAAATATGAACATTTTAACGTCACGTGAGATGATTTTTTTTTTTACCGTTAAGTTTACAAAAATATAACGAAAGTATTATTGAATCATTATCGTTACAGCTCCAGTTGAGCCCATCACCATTAGTATGTCCCACAGCACCTGAACGCAACACAAGCTCTTATTTAAAAAAAAAACAACAGAAATTAAATAAAAAACGTGTCGAGTTCGTTTCAGCGGCTCCGTGGAGTTAACGAGCTGCAGGTGAGCTCTTCTCTGATTGGCTGTTTCAGCTCTGAAGGAAGACATCGGCTCATGATCCAAAATATGAGTCGGGTGAAAACAGGTGTGGACAGGTGTGAACAGGTGAGAACAGGTGTGAAAACAGGTGTGGACAGGTGTGAACAGGTGTGGAAAGGTGTGAACAGGTGAGAACAGGTATGGACAGGTGTGAACAGGTGTGAATAGGTATGAACAGGTGTGGACAGGTGAGAACAGGTGTGGACAGGTGTGAGCAGGTATGGAAAGGTGAGAACAGGTGAGAACAGGTGAGAACAGGTGTGAGCAGGTATGAACAGGTGTGGAAAGGTGAGAACAGGTGTGGAAAGGTGTGGACAGGTGTGGACAGGTGAGAACAGGTGTGGACAGGTGAGAACAGGTGAGAACAGGTGAGAACAGGTGAGGAAAGGTGAGAACAGGTGTGGACAGGTGTGAACAGGTGATTAATGAGGTTAATTTGGATTTCTGTCAGTTTCTTTAACATATTCTTTGACCTTTGACCTTTGATTCGGGACTCTGAGCGTCCATGATGCTCCACGTTGCCATGGCAACACGTTCCAGCCTCATATATATATATATTTATATATATATGTTTATATTTACAGAATATATTTGTACACAAACATTTAATAAAAGATTAAAAAAACAGCCGGCTGTCCGTTTCCATGATGACACGCTGACGGGTCACCTGATCCTCCTCGGCCAATCAGGACCTTCAGTCACTGTAACATCTGCTTCAGTCTGACTCCTCATCATCATCATCATCATCATCATCATCCTCACTGATGAAGAACGATCACGCAGGTCCAAGATCGGAACTCAATAAAGAACCAAACTGACTTTAAATATTTTGGATTTGGTGGAGACACGAAACACCGACTGAAGCTTCGACTGATTACAGCTACGTTAGCATGAAGCTACGTTAGCATGCAGCCATGTTAGCTAACTTTACAGCTAGCAATGTTAGCTTAATGTTAGCATGTTTAAAACAATCACTGTACATCCATGTTTGCTATCGTTAGCTGTTAGCATTGATGATGTAAACTGTAAACCACCTTTACTGACGTTAGCATGAAGCAACGTTAGCTTAAACACAAAACCCAGCACATTAACGTTAGCTCAGAAACGTCCATTAGCTGAAGTCTATGCTAACCCTAACCCGGCTAAAGTTAACTAATGTTTAAAAACTTTAACCTAATATCAGATTGTTTATTTTTAAGATTTCCACTCAACTTAAAAATATTCTGTGCATAACGCTAGCTAATGCCAGCAGTTACCATTTTCAAACCCGCTCCTTCTATTTATGTTAGCCAGCAGTTAGCATCAGCTGTCAGTACATTAATGTTAGCTAATATTTGAAGCTAACTGTTTCAAGTTTCATGTTGTGTATGTTTACCATCATTAGCATTTAGCATTGTTAGCGTAATCAACCTCAAACAGAGTAACTAATGTTAACTACAGTTAGCCGTGTTAGCTTAAACTCCACACCGGCTAGGTTTATAATGTTAGCGTATGTTAGCGTAGGTCTCTGAACCACAAAAACTTCAGTTTTACAATAGCAGTAACTTTCTTTACGTTAGCGTCATTTCCAGTCCAACTATATCGTTAGCAGCGAGCCAGATTAGTGTCATTAATAACTGTACGTCTACGTTAGCTATCGTTAGCTGTTAGCATCGAGCCCCGTTACAGTTCAGTGTCGATGGAGAAATAATAAATAGTTTGTTTTTTCGTATTTGTACGAATTCTAATTTCTTGTTAAGATTTTTAACTTGAACATGATTTTATTTGGATTCAGATTGTTTCGTAGATTCATAAATAAATACGTATAAAATTAAAGTTAACGTCAGATAAAGTTTGTGAGTGTGAAACGTGTACGATAAATTTGGGTTATATCGTAAAAAATCCAAAAACAAACAAACTGAATCATCAGCTGATCTCTTTTCTTTTCTCACCTGTCGTTTTAATTTTCAATGTTTAATTATTTTCTCGGACTCGTTAAACACAAATCCGTCTCGTCCAATCGTAAGAGGCGGGGTCACGTGACGCTCTGATGTCATGTGATCATGTTAGTGTTACTCGTGTGTCAGTGTGTGTGTTCGGATCCTCGCTGCGTTCAGGTCTCCATCAGGTCCAGATCCTACAACAGGAGACAGACTGAGCGTGTGCGGCGGCGGCGGCGTTAGCGTCGTCTACATGGCGACGGAGGGTCCGGCTGTGGTCGATGACGTCGTCGTGGTGCTGCTGGTTGCCGGGTGACGGGGCGGGGCCAGGTCGAGCAGGGCAGCGACGGTCCCGGCCACCTGAGGGAGCCCTCGCTCCTCCAGGATGTGCAGAGGAAGACACAACTGACTCTACAGAGACACCACAGAAGAAGAAGAAGAAGAAGAAGACAGGGGCGGGAAAAAAAGGGAAAAAAAAACAGAACGGGAAGAGGCGGGTCAAATCAAAGGAATGAACAAAACAACGGTAACCATGGAAACAGACGAGGAGGATAAACGAGGAGCAAACTGAAAATGTGAAAATGAACTGATGGAGGAGAGAAAAGGTGACAGACGGGAGCCAGGGGTCAAAGGTCAGCCTGCAACACGAACAACTCCCCGAGCTTTCAACCACGTCTCACCTTCTTCATCACTCGTCTGCTAACGAAGAGACGGAGAGACGGTGAGACGCGGCTGAAAGCTCCAGACTCAGAGTCACAACAGGTGATTTAAAGACATTAAATCAACATATTAGATATTACAGCGAATCAAAGGGGAAACAGGAGTTATGACAGTTTGCTCATTCATAAAAACAAATTAAGATAATCAACATTTGTAGAAACACTCGATCTGTTGCTGCTTCGCCAGAGAAAGAACAAAGTTTCAGTATCTCATCCTAACATGAATTTGTATTTGAATGTTTGAGGCGTGAAGAGATTCTGCTGTTACTGAGCACAGTGGATGATACTGTGATAAATACACTGGAGAAGGATTTTAAAATGCACGGACTGAACACAGAGGACAGATTCATCCGGCTGTATACAGAACAGAACAGAATAAAGCTTTAATGTCACTCTGCTGGGATGAAGGATTCCTTAGAAGCGTTTTTATGGCGCTTTTCCACTACTCAGTTCCAGCACGACTCGGCTCGGCTGACACCAAAGTTGTCTGGGTGAGTAAATGATCGTATTTTATTCTAGAAATAAGGTCCAGGTTGTAAAAAAGCAATAATTATCCTTTAACCTGAGCGTTGGTGCTTGTGGACTGTGGTCAGATTGATCGAAGACCTCCAGAGGGTCGGACTCATTCATCCATTTTCATCATTGTAAATATCTCGGCACAGTTGAACTTCCCTGAAAATACAGAGTTTATTTTCAAGAGATGCTCACAGCGACTTTATCTGCTCGAGCAGCCTCGGAGTCACTCGGCAGGTTTTTAGATCTGGTGTATAAAACAATTGTTGAGGGCGTTTGAACTTGACTTTTAAAGAACCGTTTCCATCCTCTATAGAGCCAGTTTCAGTCCCTCTGGCTACTAAAGGCGCTTCTCCACTACACAGTTCCAGCACGCCTCGCCTCGCCTCGCCTCTGCGTACTCTCATTATACAGATATACGCAGCGCTCCACTGGAGAACGACTCCACATGACACCAAAGTTGTCTGGGTGAGTAAATCATCGTATTTTATGCTAGAAATAAGGTCCAGGTTGTAAAAAAACAGTAGTTATCCTTTAACCTGAGTGTTGGTGCTTGTGGACTGTGGTCGGATCGATCGAAGACCTCCAGAGGGTCGGACTCATTCATCCATTTTCATCATTGTAAATATCTCAGCACAGTTGAACCTCCCTGAAAATACAGAGTTTATTTTCAAGAGATGCTCACAGAGACTTTATCTGCTCGAGCAGCCTCAGAGTCACTCGGCAGGTTTTTAGATCTGGTGTATAAAACAATTGTTGAGGGTGTTTGAACTTGTCTTTTAAAGAACCGTTTCCATCCTCTATAGAGCCAGTTTCAGTCCCTCTGGCTACTAAAGGCGCTTCTCCACTACACAGTTCCAGCACGCCTCGACTCGCCTCTGTGTACTCTCATTATACAGATATATACGCGGCGCTCCACTGGAGAACGACTCCACATGACACCAAAGTTGTCTGGGAGAGTAAATCATCGTATTTTATTCTAGAAATAAGGTCCAGGTTGTAAAAAAGCAGTAATTATCCTTTAACCTGAGCGTTGGTGCTTGTGGACTGTGGTCGGATCGATCGAAGACCTCCAGAGGGTCGGACTCATTCATCCATTTTCACAGCTTGAAAATGAAAACCCATGAAACCCTAACCCTAGAAATAAAGTCCAGGTTGTAAAAATCAGTAGTTATCCTTTAAGGAGCGTCAGGTTGTGGTGTGACGCATCTCTCAACGCTCCATGTGGGAACGTTTGGTCTCTTTAAATTAAAGAGTAGACTCTAGACCTGCTCTATGTGAAAGGTGCCTTGAGATGACACACCAGCAGAGAAAGAGTAGGAGTTCATCACAGAGTCCACCTCAGAGATCAACCATGACTTTCATGTTATAACAAGTTACTGAAGCTTGTTTCTGTTTCTAGCGTGGCAGCAATGTTTCTGTTCCTGTCCGGTTCAGAAAAGGAGAGGAGAGCTGCAGACCAGAACCAGCTGATCCAGTTCATAAAGTATCGATACAGATCATTAATAACTCTATAAAAGTAGTTTTTCAGTTTGATTTACTCTGTGAAGCCTCTTCTAATGTATCTCGGGAGACTTTGTGGTTAAATATAAATGAAACTCGAGGAGTCGATGGACAGAAGTTTCCTGTTAAAGAGACACAGAACAGTCGAGGTGCTTCAGTTATTTTATTATCGGAGCTCAGAGGGAGGACAGAGGCACACAATCTGTTAAAAAACACTCAAACACATCTTCATCATCATCCTCATCATCATCATTCTTCATCTCTTAAAGTTACAGCGTGCAAGTTTTTATCGTGTTGAATTGAAAGTTTCTGGAAGTCAAACAGGAAACAGTTGGACGTCTTTTTCCACTGCAGGAAACTTTTGCTGGGTTTTTTTGGGGGAGGGGTTTACACGTCGGGATTTTTCAGGTTTACGTCGTTAAAAAGGCGACAGCAGAGTTTAATGGACAAACAGATGACCTATCAGAAGCCTGAAACAGCGTCCAGCACGTCAAACTACTGCAGATCATTTGTTTTAATTAATTAGGGCTGTCAAACGATTAATTTTTTAAAATCGAGATTAATTGCAGAGTTTCCATAGTTAATCGCGATTAATTGCGTTTTGAATTGCATGTTTAAAATCCTGTTATTTTACATTTCAAGGCAGTTTTTAAGCCCATAATGTAAAGCATTTCTTACCAGAGTGTCTTAACTGGGAATCAATCACGGCTCTGCTGCGACTCCCACACTCCAAAATGGTCCTTTGGTGGAGCTGAGGCTGGCTTGGCTGCACCTGGGTGTTTAGCGTGGAGGTGCTAACTCAAACTCCACGTACTCCGGTGGTAGTTAAACTCCGTTTGACACAGGTTGCATTTTACTTTTGACTTGTCAACTGAAGCGTCTGGAAGTGTTTTAAAGTTAAACAAGCCGTTCAAAAGTCCAGTAGCTCTCTTACTTTCCATCAGCGCGGTAGGTTTACATTAAAATTCAATTTTAAAAAATTAAGGCGTTATGGATTGCATTAATCTAATCGCGACTAACGTGTTAACGCTGACAGCCCTAGTTTAAATATAAATAACCTGGTTAAATAAAGCTTTTATAACAATGTTCATGAAGAACTGGGAGCGAGACAAGAACGAGTCCCCATTATTCTGTTTTAGATAAATCAGCAGGTTACAGTCGTCGTGTTTCATGATCATCACCGGAGCAGAGCAACAACTTATTTCCAGGAATTCGTCACTAAAGAGCCTGGATGTTCTTTATGTTTCTGCAGTGGAACAAACGCTGACTGCTTCCTGTTCTTCCTCCAACGAAGAGACGCTTCATGTTGAAGGTTTCGTTCCTTCTGATAGAGGAAGACCACACATGGAAAACACTGAAGCGTCTTATCCAGCATACAGATTTCTGTCTGCGACTCTGAACCACGTTACAAACAGTAAAAACAGTAAAAAAAAACACACTCAGACAGGCAGCCAATCATAAGGCACGGGGGGCAGAGCTTCGACAGGCAGGAGACGAGCTTCGGGGTTAAACTTTGGGATGATTGTAAAGTTTGAACTTCTCCTGAGAGAGCACAGGTTTTAGATTTTATACGTGATCATCATGAATAGGCGTGGGCCGGTTACCGGTTTCAAGGTATACCACGGTATGAAAAAGTCACGGTTTCAAAATCACTAAAATTTTCCATCATACGGTTCCTGCGGTATACAGTCTACGGGTATGAGCGGGTTTGTGTGACGTCTGGTCAGAGAGAGAGTGAAGGTCCCTCAGGTCGTGTGCAGCTGCAGCGTGAAGTCCAACCCCTCCCATACTCGGTTGCTGTTACAAGCAGGTAGCTCTGCAGGCTGTATGATGGCTGAAGGAGGCGAGCCCCCCAAACTTTCCCCCTGTCTAAAAGCGCCAAGTCGGCTGTATTTATACTTCGGTTACCGTAAAAAGACAGACGGCCGAGGCTCGGAGGAAGAAGGTCCCGGACAGTAGCAGCGCGAGGAGGAAATACATCCAATATGATCGTGAGCAAGTCTCCAAAAACTGTTGATTCAGTTTTAAGCTCCCGCCTGCATTTATTTATTCATATTTATCTTAGAAGTGGTTTTACTTCTTTCAATTATTTATGTTCTGATCTTGAGCCACAGGTTCAGTGATTGCATTTATTTGCATTTTGTGTTTTTTTTTCACAAAAAATAATTCATTTATGTCGTGACTTGAGCTGCAGGTTGAGCCTCAGTTAAAAGGACTGCACTTACTTTTTTATTATTTATTTAGAAGTAGTTCAGTTATTTTTTATTATTATTTATTTTAAATACATATTTACTAAAAATAAAAGACCGTTCAATGGGGAAAAAATCTAAAACATTTTATAGCCGTAATCATAATACTGTGAAACCGTGATATTTTTGCCTAAGGTTATCATACCATCAGAATCTCATACCGGCCCATGCCTAATCATGAAGGTCTCAGTCCACTTCAGACAAACTGTAACTGTGGTGGTCTGTAAGGTCCGGACATTGTGAAGCGTACAGATGTGGATAATGGAGCAGATTAATCTCCACAAAGACATTCCTGCTCTTAAACTTGATTGTGCATTTGAAACCTAGTCGTCTTTAGAAAGAAGCAAGAACAGAGAGAAGAGAACCTCCAACACGTCTGACCAGTGATTTCATCTGATGGAGAAAGTTACAGAAATATTCAGATGCATCCGGCTCATTTCTAACGAGCACTTCATCTGAAGCAGACCGAGGCCTCCGTAACAGGACGAGATCAAGCATTCTGATTTAAATAGCCAATCTGATAAAAAGCTGCAGAACCCCAACCCTCGGTTCAAGTTTATTTGATAGATTTCCGTCCCACAGAGCAGACGCAGGAAGTGTTCAGACTGAGTTTAAACGAGGAGCTGCGAGGGTTAAACTCAGAACAGGAAGTTGAAGCTACAGATTAAAGACTCATCAGAAGCCAAACAGCTTAAAATAACACACAGAGCAGATTTTTACAGCTCTGGATGTTATCACAGCAGCAACCGTTTGATCTTCCGTTGAGTCCTGGTCCTGGTCCTGGTACTGACCCTGGTGCTGGTCCTGACCCTGGTGCTGGTCCTGACCCTGGTGCTGGTCCTGACCCTGGTGCTGGTCCTGGTACTGACCCTGACCCTGGTCCTGGTTCTGAGGGTATTTTGACTGAAGTGTGTTTTGTGTTTCAGGTGTGAACACTGAAAACGTCTCAGGTCAGTTTCTGGTTTCATTCTTTACTAACCCTTCCTTCCTTCCTTCCTTCTTTCCTTCCTTCCTCCTTTCCTTCCTTCCTTCCTCCCTCCCTCCTTTTTTTCCCTCTTCCTCCTTTCCTTTCCTTCCCTCTTCCTCCCTTCCTTCCTCCATCCCTCCCTTCCTTTCTTCTTCCTCACTTCCTTCCTCCTTTCCTTTCTTCTTCCTCCTTTCCTTTCCTTCCCTCTTCCTCCCTCCATCCCTCCCTCTTCCTCCCTTCCATCCTTCCGTCCTCCTTTCCTTCCTTCCTTCTTTCTTTTGTTCCTTCCTCCTTTCCTTCTTTCTTCCTCCCTTCCTTCCTTCCATTCTTCCATCCCCCTTTCCTTCCTTCTTCTTTCTTTCCTTCCTTCCTTGACTCGAGGACAACAGGAGGGTTAACTTTTTTCAGGACGGCCGCATGCGGAGCTGATGTCGGTCTGAACACTTCCTACGTGAAACTAAGGTGACACCAGTTCTGAACATGGATCCGATGAACAGGACGAAGGCGACAGAACGGTTTCCTTCTACCAGGATCGTTTCGTTCTGGACAGATATTCAGAAAAAGTGAAAACTGCAACCAGAACTAAAAGAGTGTGTCCTGTCAGTCTGGATCAGGGTTATTATAGTTAACGAAAACTAAAACTAAAATAAAAACTACAATTAAAACTACTAAAACTAAACTGAACTGCAGAAAAATTCATCTTCGTTTTAGTTTTCTCCCTCGATGACTTCCTGTCCTGCAGCAGCCGCTATGCTTCGTGGTTAAAGAATGAAATTAAAAAGGACTTGATGATAAAACATATTTAGTGTCACTCATTCTTTCATCCTTTTCCAGCTTCTACAAGTCAAGACTTTCCCTGAATACCTGAAAAACTAAAACTAAATAAAAACTAAACTGAAACTAGTCAATTCCTTCAAAATAAAACCAAACTAAAACTGGTCAATTCCTTCAAAATAAAACTAAACTAAAACTGGTCAATTCCTTCAAAATAAAACCAAACTAAAACTAGTCAATTCCTTCAAAATAAAACCAAACTAAAACTGGTCAATTCCTTCAAAATAAAACCAAACTGAAACTGGTCAATTCCTTCAAAATAAAACCAAACTAAAACTGGTCAATTCCTTCAAAATAAAACCAAACTAAAACTGGTCAATTCCTTCAAAATAAAACCAAACTAAAACTAGTCAATTCCTTCAAAATAAAACAAAACTAAAACTGGTCAATTCCTTCAAAATAAAACAAAACTAAAACAAAACTAAAACTGGTCAATTCCTTCAAAATAAAACCAAACTAAAACTAGTCAATTCCTTCAAAATAAAACTAAACTAAAACTGGTCAATTCCTTCAAAATAAAACTAAACTGAAAACTGGTCAATTCCTCAAAATAAAAACTAATCTAAAACTACTAAATCTCTTGTTGAACTAACTAAAACTAAACTGAAACTACTAAATCACTTGTTGAACTAACTAAAACTAAACTGAAATAAAAAAAGCAAACTGAAAAACTAAATAAAAATAAAAACTAAAGAAAATTTCATAACTATAATAACCCTGGTCTGGACCCATGTCACTCTGATCACTGAATCTGATCATCTGAAAAGGCAAAACCATCCTGTAGTCTGTAACTGGTTACTGCTTCCATCTCATCCACGTTCGCTTTGGCACAAGATAATCCCGCCTACAAAGCTCTGATTGGCTGTGGGCAGTGATCCACAGGTCTGAGACTTGGGTAGTTTCAACATTAAAAGCACAAACTGTTCAACATACGATCTGTGTATGCGTTAAACAACAGAGGTGCAGCAGGATGTGGCCGGTGAGAGTTTAAAACCAGATCTCTACTCTTGCAGACGACGTGGTGTGAAGCGGTGGGGACGAGGCCACGGTGCTCTGCTGGAAACTGGGACTGTTCCTTTCAGGTTTGGAGTGACTCAGTGCCTCAAGTAAAAGAGTTCAAGTATGTTGGGTTGTCATGCGTGACAGAAGGTGAACGGTCGACAGGCAGAAGTGCTACTGTGGGGAAGGAGGGAGCTGAGCCTGAAGAAGGACCTCTACGCTCAAGCCTAATGAGATTCCACGTCCACCTCCGGAGATGTTCCAGGTAAATCCAACTGGGGTGAAAATGCAGGAACAGATTTCTGGGATTACGACTCCCATCAGGTCTGACAACACCTCACCACAACCCTCAACTACAGTCCTGAGCTTTGGGAAGTTGGGTTTGGGTTTGGTAGCTTGAATTTACTGGTGGATTTACCTTCCAGCCCTCACCTGTGATCATGAGCTTACTTAAAGGACCAAGGATGAGAGACTAAAAGGAGTTTCACTTGCAGGTTTTGGAGTTCAGACTTATGGAGGGAATCTCAGATATTAACACTTCTTGTTCTTCACATCAGAGGGACTCAGTTGAGGTGATTGAGACACCTGATCAAGAGTCCTCCTGGTCGCCTCCCTGTGGAAGTCCCTCAGGGCAGACCCAGAACATGACCACATAATCTATCTGGCTTGGGAAGACCTTGAGATCGCCCAGGAGGAGTTTGAAATGTTACTTTCATCAATCTACGTCCTGACCCTCCTCAACGGTCTACTCCAGATGATATGACTTGTTTACAGATTGGGGAGCTCAGAGGAGAACCACCGCTCGCTCACATTAAACAGAACCAGCTGAAGTGGTTCAGACATCTGATCAGGACTCCTGGACGCCTCCTGTTCATCCCATCCAGCCTGGGAACACCTGGAGTATGTGGTGTCTGGGGGACCACCTGGAGTATATGGTGTCTGGGTGACCACCTGGAGTATGTGGTGTCTGGGGGACCACCCGGAGTATGTGGTGTCTGGGGGACCACCCGGAGTTTGTGGTGTCTGGGTGACCACCTGGAGTATGTGGTGTCTGGGGGACCACCTGGAGTATGTGGTGTCTGGGTGACCACCTGGAGTATGTGGTGTCTGTGGGACCACCTGGAGTATGTGGTGTCTGCGGGACCACCCGGAGTATGTGGTGTCTGGGTGACCACCTGGAGTATGTGGTGTCTGGGTGACCACTCGGAGTATGTGGTGTCTGGGGGCTGGGGGACCACCTGGAGTATGTGGTGTCTGTGGGACCACCTGGAGTATGTGGTGTCTGGGGGACCACCTGGAGTATGTGGTGTCTGGGGGACCACCTGGAGTATGTGGTGTCTGTGGGACCACCTGGAGTATGTGGTGTCTGGGTGACCACCTGGAGTATGTGGTGTCTGGGGGACCACCTGGAGTATGTGTGTCTGGGTGACCACCTGGAGTATGTGGTGTCTGGGGGACCATCTGGACTCGGACCCGGCTCAGATCAGATATCAGATGAATGATATACAGAAGCAGACTAGCTGTTTCCTCCTGTATCCAGTCTTTATGATAAACTGGGAGAACCACAAAATGGTGAACTGTTCCTTTAAATATTGTGCTGTGAATCTTATCTGAGTCACTATTGAGATATGTTGGTGCTCTACGGATGAAACGTGTTCGGGTTCAGACGTGCGGCGCCAGGTGGACGTAAATGGCACAGAGCGCCAACATGACGGACAGGTAGAAGAGAGCGAAGCCCGCCAGCTGGACCTGAGGGGAGGGGCCGGTCGGGGGCGGAGCCAAGGAGAGCAACATACCCATCGTCATATAAACCCCGCCCCCTCTCCCATCCAGGACCTCCCCCACTGAACACAGACGGTCCTGTGTGAGGATGGTGGTGTGGGGGGGTGGGGGGAGTCGGGTGGGGGGGGTGCATGGCGATGACATGGTGAAGAATAAAAGCGAGAAGACAAAGGAGTGAAATGGACAGAATAAAAAAGGGTTAATGAAAGGTGTGAAGATGAAAGAGAAGAAAGAGAGTTGTTAGTTGAGGAGAAGATTCGTCTCGTTTTCATCGGAGGAAGAAAAGACGCCGAGCGGACAGTGATGTCACGGTGATGTCACAGTGATGTCACGGTGATGTCACAGACTGACAGGAAAATCAAAGGATTTTCTTCTTTTCTTAAAACTGTTAAGCATTAAACCTCAATATTGTTAATTAACCTCACAATGACCTCACGATGACCTCACAGTGACCTCACGATGACCTCACGGTGACCTCACGATGACCTCACTGTGACATCACGGTGACCTCACGGTCCTCTCTTTGTGTTTTCTTCCTTCAGCAGTTTTTAATTACAGACAGCGTTCATCCATCCCGGAGTATAACGGAGTCAAATATCAGATTAAATGCAGCAGTCAGTTTTCCCCTTCATGCCTTCCTTCCTTCCCTCCTTCCTTCCTTCCTTCATTCATTCATTCCTCATTCCTCTCTCCCTCCCTCCCTCCCTCCTTCCTTCATTCCTCCCTCCTTCCTCCCTCCCTCCTTTCCACCAGCCAACGTAAACCACACAATTTAATATTAAGTTAGGATTATATTTAAAATGTAAATCAGTTATAATCCTGAATCATGAATTACAGTGAAAAACTACAGATAGTGTCTTTTGGTTTAACCCTTTTATATCGTTATATATACACCACAAATGTCTTTTATTCTGAAATTTGATGACTTTTGTGTGTGCGTGTATGTGTGTCTCTATGTGTGTGTGTGTGCATGTGTGTGTCTCCATGTGAGTGTGTGTGTGTGTGTGCGTGTATGTGTGCGTGCGTGTGTGTCTCTCTATGTATGTGTGTGTGTCTCTATGTGTGTGTATGTGTGTGTGTGTGTCTCCATGTGTGTGTGTGTGTGTGTGTCTCCATGTGTGTGTGTGTGTGTGTTACCTGTGGGACGCCGATCCTGCGACACGCCTCCAGGAAGTTCTCCACGTTCCGTCGACATTTGGCCATGGTGAGTTTAGGCTGCGGGAAACAGGAGGTCATGTGATCAGGTACAAACACACAGCAGCGTTCTCATTGGTTAAAAAGGTTCTGTGCAAAGCTCCCATTGGCTCACCACTGCGGGGGAGGGGACGTGGATGCTGGGGACGGAGCGTGGTCGCACGTGATTGGCCAGGTGACACAGTACCACGCCGTCTGTCAGCGCTGCTCCCAGGTCGCTAGGCAACGACACCTTCAGGCGAGCCTCGATGTTCTGGACAAAGACAGACGTGATGTCATCAGTCAGGTGAGACAGAATGAACAGATTGAACAGGTGTGAACCAGGCAGGGAGCTCCGGTCCAACCAGGAAGTAACTTAGAGCTGCATTCTATCAAAAGGCCACCAGGGGGCGACCGTCTCTATACAAGTCAATGGAGAATTGACCCCCCTTCCTTCCTTCCTCCCCTTCTTCCATCTGTCCTTCCTTCCTTTCTTTTTTCCATCTTTCCTTCCTGTCTTGTTTTCCTTTCTTTCTTCCTTCCTTCCTTCCTCCCTTTCTTTATTTTTTCCTTCCTTCCTCCCTTTCTTTTTTCCATCTTTCCTTCCTGTCTTGTTTTCCTTCCTTCCTTCCTCCCTTTCTTTTTTCCATCTTTCCTTCCTGTCTTGTTTTCCTTCCTTCCTTCCTCCCTTTCTTTTTTCCAACTTTCCTTCCTGTCTTGTTTTCCTTTCTTCCTTCCTTCCTTCCTCCCTTTTTCTTTTTTCCATCTTTCCTTCCTTCCTTCCTTCCTCTCTCCTACCTTCCTTTCTTTCCTCCATCCTTCCTTCTTTCATTTCCTTCCTTTCTTCCTTCCTCCCTCCTATCTTCCTTCCCTCCTACCTTCCTCCCTTCCTTCCTTCTTTCCTTGCCTCCTTCCTTCCTTCTTGCCTCATGCCCATATAAGTAGAATCCGTGTTTTTATTTTTCCCAGCATGCACCTGAAATTTTCAAGATGGCGCTGCCCAGATTAGAAACTATTGGCTTCCGAGCAGCAGTCCACAAACCAATGGGTGACGTCACGGATGTTACGTCTGTTTCTTTTATACAGTCTGTGGTGTGAACAGGTGTGAACAGGTGTGAACAGAATAAACAGGTGTGAACAGGTGTGAACAGGTGAGAACAGGTGTGGACAGGTGTGGACAGGTGTGGACAGGTGTGGACAGGTGTGACCAGGTGTGACCAGGTGTGAAGAGGTGTGGACAGATGTGGACAGGTGTGACCAGGTGTGGACAGGTGTGAAGAGGTACAAACCTTTCTGAGCTGCTCCACCAGCTGTGCGTCTTCTCCCATCAGAGGCGGAGCAGCAGGAGTCTCTTCCTGGTTCTGAGGAGCAGCTGCAGCGTCACCTGCAGGACAGACAGGAAGTCAGGGCGGCAGGCTCAGATCTGATTGGCCGATCAGCCGACAGGTACAGGTACAGGTGACTGAGGTGACAAAGCTAAAACCTCCTCTGATTGGCTCACCTCTCCTCTTCTCCTCCTTCTGGCCGAGGCGATACAGGAAGCTCTCCGGCCTCACGCTGGCGGTCCGACAGGAGGCCACGCCCCCAGAGCTGGGGTACGAAGGCGACTGATTGGCTGGAGGAGAAGCAGGAGGCGGGGTCAAAACAAGTCGAACAGACGGATAAAGATTAAAGACTGTGAGCTAAAGCAGGCTTCAAACGTTCCTTTGTGATAAAGGTTATAATGGATGGATGGATGGGTGGATGGAATGATGGAATGGTGGACGGATGGATGGATGGATTGATGGATTCATTGATTGATTGATGGAATAATGGAATAATGGAATGATGGATGGATGATAATGGATTGATGGATTGATGGATGATAATGGATTGATGGATAGATGGATGATTGATGGATTGAATGATGGATTGAATGATTGAATGATGGATTGAATGATTGAATGATGGAATGAATGATTGAATGATGGATTGAATGATGGAATGAATGATTGAATGATGGATTGATGGATAGATGGATGATTGATGGATTGAATGATGGATTGAATGATTGAATGATGGAATGAATGAATGAATGATTGAATGAATGAATGAATGATTGAATGATGGAATGAATGATTGAATGATGGAATGAATGAATGAATGAATGATTGAATGAATGAATGAATGAATGAATGATTGAATGATGGAATGAATGAATGAATGATTGAATGAATGATGGAATGAATGATTGAATGATGGATGGAGGGATGGATGGATGGAGGGATAGATGGAGGGATTGGATAGATTGATGGATGATAATGGATTGATGGATGGAATGATTGAATGAATGATGGAGGGATGGATGGATTGAATGATTGATTGATGGATTGATGGAATGATGGATGGATGGATGGATGGAAGGATAGATGGATGGATGGATGGAGGGATGGAGGGATGGATGGATGGAATGATGGATTGACTGATTGATGGATGGATGGATGGAAGGATGGAGGGATGGATGGAGGGATGGATGGATGATAATGGATGGATGGAATGATGGATTGACTGATTGATGGATGGATGGATGGAAGGATGGAGGGATGGATGGAGGGATGGAGGGATGGAAGGATAGATGGATGGATGGAGGGATGGAGGGATGGATGGAGGGATGGAGGGATGAGTGTTACCTGTAGGAGACAGAGCGGCTCGGTCCTCTCCCTGCAGACACAGATCATCACACACAGTTACTTCCTGTTATTAATACAGCAGTTAGTTATTTATGCTTCTAACTTCCTGTTTCCTCCTGGCTCTGGTTACACTGTTCCTTCCTTTCCTTCCTTCCTTCCTTCCTTCCTTCCTTCCTTCACTCCTACCTTCCTCGCTCCCTCCTTTCCTTCCTTCCTCCCTGCTTTCCTTCCTTCCCCGCTGTCCTTTCCCTCCTCCCGTCTGTCCTTCTTTCCTTCCTTTCTTCTGTCCTTCTTGCCTTCCCTCCCTCCTTTCTTCTGTCCTTCTTTCCTCCCTCCTTCCTTCCTCCTTTCCCTCCTACCTTCCTTCCCTCCCTCCCTCCCTCCCTCCCTCTTTTCCTCCCTTGACTCGAGGACAACAGGAGTGTTAATGAAGGAACATAAAGAGTCATGTTTCTATCACCTTCTTCTTTCCTTCCCTCCTACCTACCTACCTTCCATCCTTCCTTCCTTCCTTCCCTCCTTCCTCCCTCTCTTCCTCCTTCCCTCCCTTCTTTCCTTCCTTGACTCGAGGACAACAGGAGTGTTAATGAAGGAACATAAAGAGTCATGTTTCTATCACCTTCTTCTTTCCTTCCTTCCCTCCTACCTTCCTTCCTCCTTTCCTCTCTCCCTCCCTCCTTTCCTTCCCTCCCTCCTTCCTTTCTTCCTTCCTTCCCTCCCTCCCTCCCTCGACTTGAGGACAACAGGAGTGTTAATGAAGGAACATAGAGTCATGTTTCTATCACCTTCTTCTTTCCTTCCTTCCCTCCTTCCTCCTTTCCTCTCTCCCTCCCTCCTTTCCTTCCCTCCTACCTTCCTTCCTTCCCTCCTTCCTCCCTCCCTCCCTCCCTCCCTTGACTTGAGGACACCAGGAGTGTTAATAAAGGAGCATGAGGAGTCATGTTCAGACTAAACTAAGCATGCAGAGAGACAGGAAGCAGCAGGGTGCAGTACCTGCAGCAGACAGGAGGAGGCGCTGTCAGAGGAGACAGAGCGACAGCCGTCTACAGACACGGACGTCACAGACTGACAGGAGAAGAAGAAGAAGAGGCAGAAGGAGGAGGAGGAGAAGGAGAAGGAGGAAGAAGAAGAAGGAGGAGGAGGAGGAGGAGAAGGAGGAGGAGAAGAAGGAGGAGGAGGAGGAGGGGGAGGAAGAGAAGGAGGAAGAGGAAGAGGAGAACAAGGCGAGAAAAGAAAAAGACAAAAACAGAAAATAGAAATAAAAATTAAAACTGAATTAAAACGGAACGAATGAATCAAACTTTCAGAAACTTCTTAAATGTCTGATTTAAAAGTTATTTAAAAAGTCCTTTTCTTCCTTCCTCCCTCCCTCCTTTCCTTCCTTTCTTCCTTCCCTCCTCCTTCCTTCCTTCCTCCCTCCCTCCTTCCTTTTCTTCCTCCCTCCCTCCTTTTCTTCATTCCCTCCTCCCTCCTTTCCTTCCTGTTAAAGCCTGAAGGAGTTAAACAGTGAAGCGTGGTGATGACGTCACTCTCTCCCTTCCTTCCCTCCCTCCTCCCTCCCTTCTTCCCTTCCTTCCTCCCTCCTTCCTTTCTTCCTTCCTTCCTTCCTTCCTCCCTCCTTTCCTTCCTTCTCTCCCTGCCTCCCTCCCTTCCTTCGCTCCCTCCTTTTCTTCCTTCCTTCCTCCCTCCTTTTCTTCCTTCCTCCCTCCTTCCTTTTCTTCCTCCCTCCCTCCTTTTCTTCCTTCCTTCCTTCCTCCCTCCTTCCTTCCTCCTTTTCTTCCTTCCTTACCTCCTCCGTCCTTTCCTTCCTTTCTTCCTCCCTCCTTCCCTCCTTTCTTCCTTCCCTCCCTCCTTCCTTCCTCCCTCCTTTCCTTCCTTTCTTCCTCCTTTTCCTCCTCCCTTCCTCCCTCCCTCCCTTCTTCCTTCCTGTTAAAGCCTGAAGGAGTTAAACAGTGAAGCGAGGTGATGACGTCGCTCTCTCCCTCCTTTCCTCCTTCCCTCCCTTCTTTCCTCCCTCCTTTCCTTCCCTCCTCCCTTCCTCCCTCCTTTCCTTCCTTCTCTCCCTGCCTCCCTCCCTTCCTTCCCTTCCACCTTTTCTTCCTCCCTCCCTCCCTCCTTTTCTTCCTTCCTTCCTTCCTCCCTCCTTCCTTTTCTTCCTCCCTCCCTCCTTTTCTTCCTCCCTCCCTCCTTTTCTTCCTTCCTTCCTTCCTCCTTTTCTTCCTTCCTTACCTCCTCCGTCCTTTCCTTCCTTTCTTCCTCCCTCCTTTCCTTCCTTCCCTCCCTGCCTCCCTCCCTTCCTTCCCTCCCACCTTTTCTTCCTCCCTCCCTCCTTTTCTTCCTTCCTCCCTCCTTTCCCCTCCTCCCTTCCTCCCTGTTAAAGCCTGAAGGAGTTAAACAGTGAAGCGTGGTGATGACGTCACTCTCTCCCTTCCTTCCCTCCCTCCTCCCTCCCTCCCTCCTTTCCTTCCTTCCTCCCTCCTTCCTTTCTTCCTCCCTCCCTCCCTTCTGTCCTTCTTTCCTCCCTCCTTTCCTTCCTTCCCTCCTACCTTCCTTCCCTCCCTCCTCCCTCCTTCCTTCCTTCCTTCCTTTTAAAGCCTGAAGGAGTTACGACGTCACTCTCTCCCTTCCTCCCTTCCTTCCCTCCTTCCTTCCTTCCTGTTAAAGCCTGAAGGAGTTACGACGTGGCTCTCTCTCTGTCACCTGTCTGTGTGAACCCGGCCGTCTCTTTATCGTGTTTGTGTTGGTGTCGATCTCAAACACACGCACACACTGACACACACACATCAAACACACACACACACACGATGATGAGGAAGAGGAAGAGGAAGTGAAGAAAAGAACAAACCAAAGGAAGTAGAGAAGAGGAAGAGAGAAAGAAGAAAGAGTCAGTTTTTATATTTGTTGTGTTAATTAGAAAAAAACATGCAGCAAACATTTACACTGATACTGATATATCCTTCCTTCCTTCTGTCCTTCATTCATTCCTTCCTTCTGTCCTCCCTTCCTCCCTCCTTCCTTCTGTCCTTCCCTCCTTTCCTTCCTCCCTTCTGTCCTTCCCTTCTGTCCCTCTTTCCTCCCTTCCTTCTGTCCTTCCTGTTTCCTCCTGGGTCTGTTTAGACTGTTCTTTCTTTCCTTCCTTCCTTCTGTCCTTCCTTCCTTCCTCTCTCCCTCCTTTCCTTCCTTCTGTGATTTCCTTCCTCCCTTCCTTCCTTCTGTCCTTCTTTCCTCCCTCCCTCCTTTCCTTCCTTCTGTGATTTCCTTCCTCCCTTCTTCCCTTCCTTCTGTCCTTCCTTCTTCCCTTCCTCCCTTCTTCTGTCCTTCTTGCCTTCCCTCCTACCTCCCTCTTTCCTTTCCTTCCTCCCTTCTTCTTTCCTTCCTTCCTTCCTTCTGTC